>MU005782.1:525164-535856 GCA_010093715.1 Pleomassaria siparia CBS 279.74
ACATAGTAATTACTGTAAGAGCGGACATTGCTCCTGGAGAGGCTGTTGGCGACTGTTTGTGGGCTGCGCGGGTTGCACGGGCTGCACGGGGCTTGGGTGAGCATGAACCCTTCCACCCTCAAGGATAGGATGGTGGCCTCAAGCCACACGGTGGGGTGTTATAGATAGCGAACGGCCTCAGAGCCATCGAAACAGGGAGCTATCAACTGTTATGGTGTTAATTAATAATATTGTATATATATATATATATCTACATATATTTACAATGTACATATTACTATAAAATACCTAGCTATGCGCGGCTGTCAAACCACTCCCGTGGGATCACCTCGACCTCGAGTTCTGTAACTGTACGTACAAAAGGTACCGCCATGTATTATCATAGCCTTCAAACTCCTCACAACACAGGGCCATACATTAATGATTACCTTCTGGCCTCCAGTCGGACCCATGCACCTTTTGCGCCTTTTGCGCCTTTTGCGCCTTTTGCGCCTTTTGCGCCTTTTGCGCCTTTTGCACCTCGCGGCCTATTATCGCCTTTGTGTGAATGATTCTCGTTTCTTATCTCTCTCCCCCCCGGTTGATAATCTAACCGTGCCAAGTTTCGCTAGCCAATGCGGTATAGTGCCCTTCCAAGACACCCGGAAGACGATCAGATCCACCATAAGCTACCCAGCGTTAATCTCAACCAAGCGGCATCGAACCACCATAGAAACCCTCCCACTCCCCCTTGGCCCTACAAAGGTACCGTACCTAGATACCTATGTCCTACCTACTGTACATAGCTATGTAATATTCACCACTCACCCGCCTTTGAGCGCGAGCCGTCAACTCGTCGCTATCAACACGCGACCCTGTTTGATCCCACTCGTTCGACGCGCCTTTATCCCACACACGCGGTTTCTCATGCATGTGTGTGTTTTACCATGATGCATTCATTCCTCTGTCCTTGCATTCATTTCACTAGCGTCAGCGAGCATTGGCAACATGGAGATGCTGATCCTTATTGGCAGTCCTTGGGACGAGGTGAAAAGTACATAGTGATTTTGCATAAGAAATGAACAAAGCAAAGCAGCTTCCGCATCTAGTTCGACCTGCCGCCTACGGTTGTACATGTCTACTATACATGATTGGGCAACGCTCTCACATGCATGTGGGGGGGGGGGAATGGCATCTCCCGTCGCTCAATCTTACAGTGATAATCTTTCAGTGATAATCTTACAGTGATAATCTTACAGTGATATTGAAGGGGCTAATGTATGGCATTCTTGCCAAGTACAACTTTCGTGGCCGTGGTACTATGTACTATCCGTAGGGAAATAGGTACGCAGTGTGTGAAGTGTTAGGCATTTGATAAAAACCAAGGAATCGTAATGAGAACGGGCTTCTTCCTTCCTCACTAATTACCGTTCACAAGGACAAAACTTTCTGAACGGCCTGGGATATGCTCCTGTTTAAAGAATGGTGCTACTTGCGTCTAGAGATATTAACAATCCTGATCCTGCAGTTCTTGGGCGTGTGTAAGTGTTTTGCGTTGGTTGACCTTGACCGCCCACAAGAAAGTACATACATACTGCCAGATATTATATCAATCGCCCCGCAGCCCCACCACCCCTTGCCGCTACCGCTTTTCACAAATTTTAAATTTTTTACACCCCCTCTCTCTGTAGCAAAATCACGATGCTGTTTTCAAGAAAATGAGTTTTTGCTGTCCAACAATAAGAGACCATGTATATATATGCCTAAATTTGGCAAAGTCCTCCATCATCCAATGAGATCGCAAGATCCATTTGATAGCACTTCAACGGTGAGATGGCCGAGCGGTTAAGGCGCCAGGTTAAGGTATACCTTAGCATAAATTCCTGGTCACGAAAGTGGCGTGGGTTCAAGTCCCACTCTCATCATCATTCTTTTTTGCTGTTTTTTTTTCTTCTTCTTCTGATTCTTTGACTGAATCTTGAGGGTACGACAGACAGCGTCTTTGGGGAATTGACCAGGTTGATAGAGTCTCTCCACTCGTTTTTTTTTGGGGGGGGGGGGACATTATCGTTACATAGCAGAGAAGTCATGGCAGAGTCCAGAGAGGATTACACAACACTGCTGGTGTATGTCACTCAATCACCATCATTGCCTCACGATATGTACTTCAATCCAACTTGGAACTGTATGTTTTTTTGTTTCTTTTCTACCTTCATCGTCCTCTTCATGCTATGATTTCTGCTCGACGGGTTTCGTGTCTCATGAACAAGCGTATTTTGTGGATTGAGCAAAGATAGCAGATACAGATATTGTTCAAGGGTAATCATGAGATTCATCTCTTCATTGAGATGCCGGGCTACTTGCTTTAGGTGGAACACTTCCGTAGCTTATGCCAAATCCTTGCCGTCAAGCCCCATAATACATGAACCCCCAACCCTCATCAACTTGTTCTCTATGACTTCGCAGCACCGGCCTTGATGAGCACAATGTCACCGTCTTGGACAATGTAGTCCTTGCCCTTGGTCAGCACCTTGCCCTTTGCCTTGACCGACGCCTCGTCACCCTCCTCTTTGAGGACGGTGTAGTTGTAGACGATGATCTGGATGAACGTCTTTTCGAAATCTCCGTGAATGACACCGGCAGCCTGAGGGGCCTTGGTACCATTCCGTAGCGTCCATTGCCGAACTTCGTCCGTGCCAGTTGTGAAGAAGCTGCCCAGGTTCAAGGCCTTGCGCATGGTAAGGATGACCTTGGGTAGCGCCGATTTAGCGCCAATGGTCTTGCACTCTTCAGCAACCTCCTCCTCAGTCATGGCTGCCAAGCGCTCCTCGAAGCACACGGAGATGGGAATGATGGGATCCCCCTCAGCATGCTCCTTGATCCACGCGGCGATCTTGGGAAGGTGCTTGTTCTTCTGGCGAATGTAATCCTTCTCGCTGAGATTGACCAGGTACACGACAGGCTTGGCGGTGAGGAGGAATAAAGGGTTGATGACCTCGACCTTGGAAACAGTCAGTACGTCTTCGATACATGATTTGAGTGAGAAACGACGGGTTGTAGATCCTAATCAGACATGGACTTCTTTTCATTTGAACTCTGCGTTAAAGAGCTTTTCAAAGAGCTGGGATTATAGAGCAATCGCTCTTTGTCATCCTTTGGTGGGTGGGAGTGGAAGGAAATTTCAAACGTACCTCCTTGGGGCCCCAGTTGCCTTTCCGGACGTCTTTGCCATCCTGAAGCATGGCGAGGATCTTCTCCACTGTAGCCTGCTCTTCCTTGAGCTTCTTCATCTCCAAACTCTGGCCACCTCGTCGAGTTTCCTTGACGAGTGCAGCCAGCGCCTTCTCGACAAACTCGATGTCCTTGATGCGCAGCTCTTCGGCGATGATTTCCAAGTCACGGATTGGGTCGACGTCGCCCTCCACGTGAATGATCTCGGCATCGTCGAAGCATCGAACGACCTGGAAGACGGCGTCAACAGCTCGAATATGCGACAAGAAGGCGTTCCCGAGACCAGCGCCAGTCGAGGCACCGCGCGTCAGACCAGCAATATCGTAGACAGTCAGGTTGGCGGGGACGGTAGACTTGGGCTTGTACTGCTCACAGAGCCAGTCGAACCGCTCATCGGGGACAATGACACGGGCTTCTTCTGGGTCAATGGTGGCGTAGGGGAAGTTCTGATGTGTTCAGCAGATGCCGGCGAGCAGTCTCTGCAGGCGACTCACGGCAGGGTTGCCGAGATGGCTTTTGGTGATTGCCTGGAACAACGTCGATTTGCCGACATTCGCAAGCCCGACCTGGCGGTTGCTGTTAACGTGAGAACGTGACAATTGACAGGCGCGCAGGACTGCATGTGCACTTACGATACCGCTCTTCAAGCTGTTGCCCGGCCTGCCGAGGAGGAGCTTCTCCTCCTTGACGACCTTCTTGGGAGGCATCTTCCTGCCCTTTGCGTAGGTGCGGACTGTTGTGGTGGAAAAGAAGAAGACGGGTGCAAATGAAGACCGGAATGAAGTCGCGCACTCGAGAGCAGTCCGAGCTGCTGGGCGGTGGAAAATGGGTATCAAAGAAGAGAAGGAAAAGGAGAAGGGGATGGTAGTGGGGGACGTGGTGGTGGTGGAGGGGTAGCAGAGAGATGACTGCAGCAGTCTCTCTCGCTGTGGGCGAGGCGGGTGGTGCCTTGGGTCGCTCAGCAAATGGGCTGCAGGACTTGACAAGGTTTGAATTTTCGACTCAAGTGCTCTTTTTCAAGCTCCCCGGTTAGCGCCCACACCACGTGACGGATGACACCCAGCACGTACTAGCGGCCCGCGCTTCAGACGCAGTGTCCCAAGTGTCCCAAGCGCGGCGTTTGCTGAATGCGGCCACCCTTGAAACTCAACCCATCTTTCCCCCGCCATGTTTCTGACCCTCGACCCTCACATCTCTCCTACTATACTACGCATCCCCTGAAGGTTAGACCTCCTCCTCCTCCGAATTCCCATCTCCATCATCATCCTCAACCTCAATCGCCGGGCCGATCCTCGAAAACCTGCATTCATTGGCGAAGACGGCGTAGCTGCGTTGGACCGTAACCACGTAGATATCCATTCCTCACACACACCATGGCAGCACCAGCCCGCCCTGTCCCCTCTCGAAAAAGCTCCGGGAATCACAGATCTACTCTGTCTCTCAATAGAACCGAAATCAAGGTGCACGTGTATGATCTGCTGCCTCCGGGAAAGCTTTCCACAGTGCTCTGGACAATCGGCAGCTCTCTTCTCCACTCTGGGGTCGTTATCAACGATAAAGAATATGCATATGGAGGACACGACCAACGAGGAATAAGTGGTGTTTATTGGACAAAGTACGCTCTGATTTCGTACATACAATAGCGATCACAGCTAAATATGGTAGACCCGGCCAAGAACCCCCAGGCGGTACCTTCAGAGTCGCAGTTGTCCATGGATTCTCGTTCCGACCAGAAGCGGAACTCAAGGCTATCCTACAAGAAGTAGTTGTCACCTAACTAACAACCTGTTGAAAATCAAACTGACCCGGCCAGGCTTCGGAGCAGTTCCAAGGGACGTCATACAACCTCCTCACCAAAAATTGCAACCATTTCACATCCTACCTCTGCCAGAAGCTCACAAGCCGTCCCGCACCCAGCTGGCTCAACCGCGCCGCTAGCATAGGCGTAGCCCTCCCATGCGTTGTACCACGGGAATGGATAGCACCACCGGATCATGATACTGCGGATGGAGAGCTCCTTGACGAGGACTTTGAAGACGAAAGATCATCTATGCTGCGAAGCGATCAAAGGCGGCGACATCGTGCCTCTGAAGACGAAGCACAAGTCTGGGACAACGAGGTGGATCGGGTATCTAGCAGTAGCGGTGGAAGTGAGCAGGGAGGCTCAAGAGGGCATCCGAGGTACTCGTCCAGCAATAATGCACCCCGATTGGTCACACTCAAAGATTCTGGTGGTCGGGAGGTTCCTCCAGCGGAGAGAGCTCCATTGCCTAGACGAATAACATGACGCTGTCAGACCCAATCGTTGAAAATGATTTACATGTGGATTCCGGATTGTGCGTGATAATCCCAACCAGATGTTCCACCCAATGCACCATATATGCGGTATAATACAGACATTGTATCTCAAATTCCTGAGGCTGGGGCCTAATGTTTTCCTGTCCTCCATAACACATCTAACCTAGTCTTCTCGGCTTCTTGCTTCTTGTTCCACCAAACTTTAGTCTCGTCCCATCGGACAGCTTGCAAATGAGCGGCCGAATCTTCTGTCCCTCACTCCCCAGAATAGCCTTCGTGACAGCTTCCCGACCCGGCCCAAACCCTCGATATATGATTTCAAGCCTGTCGATTTGCGGCAACAATCCTTTGTCTTGAATCCGGCTCATGACGAACGCTGCGAGTTGATATGCGGCATCATATGACCCCCGTCCCGCTTTCTTGAACCCAATGTTTCCACATGACACCGATATCAGTGAGTTGCGATCTGGCTTGCTGAGAGTGATATGTGTGTTGTGTTTGTGTGCGTAGATATGTAGATGATGCCGCTCCTCCTCTTCCCATTCCTGTTTAGCCAAATTCCCCGTCTCTGGAAAATCACCGCGCTTTGGGACCACGTCCCCGTAGGACACCCCGTAGGAGCTCCCTTTCCTCTGGAATTTACTACCAACCGCAACGAGTAGGTTGTCCATATAGCCACCAGGTTCCTCATCTTTGCGGGCATCCAAGGTGCGGCTCGAATTGGAGAAAGGCCGGCCGGGGGGGAGGAAGAATGACTTGACGAGAAGATTGGGGTGACATGATGCGCATACAGAGGATTTAAGGGAGCGGTAGAGTCGCAGTGCGGTGGTGTGGCCCATATTTGGCGATCAATGGGCGGTGCGCCAATTGGTGAAAACTGGTGGTTGATCGAGTTTGACGTCAATGTTCTCTCGGACGAAGCAAAAAGAAGAGTGAGTGGCCCGAGCGTCTTCGAAAATCTATGGATTATCGCCTACCTGCAGTTTCTCGTCCTCTCCACCGACCCGCACTTCTTTCACTTTCGGGTTTGCCTATACTCAGTATATTGTCCCTCCAAACCATTTTCACACTACAGAGCATGAGGACACCAACCGCCAGCACCTTCATTGCCCGCGCGCGATGGGCTACTAACCAGCCATTTGCCGCCACACCATCCAGCATCCACGGCCGCGCTGCTGCTTATAGACGGATATCTACAACGTCTCTAGTGTCGCGGTCATCCAATCCACAACAAAGATCAAACTTGAGCTCAAATCCACAAATTTCACCGTTTTCGTACCTACGGAGCGATTTCCTGCCCCACGACGTTCTTTTCCGCACCTTTACCGCCCATGCCCGCCAATTCTCACACCAAGTTCCCTTGCATCAGCACTCACAGAAGAAAGCCGAGGATGTTGTAAAAGAGAAGGACTCCGAACCTGAAGTCAACACCAAACAGTCCACGTCTGGCGAGAGCGCCACCGGACAGAAACCGACAGAGGAGACTGGCAAAGGAGAGGAGACTGGTGAGAAGAAGGCCGGCGAGGAAGACGCGGGCGAACAAAAGGGCGAGAAGGAAGGAGAGGATGGGAAGAAGAAAGAGGCTCCACCTCCACCCCCACCTCACGGTGATAAATCGCCCTGGCAAGTCTTTACCGAGACGCTGAAATCCGAATTTCAAGCCTCCAAGGAATGGAATGAATCAACCAAGCAGCTATCTGCTGGCGTGAATGATTTCAATCAGAATCCCAATGTTCAGAAAGTCAAAAACACCTACACACAGGTTGCCGGTGCGGCAACAACCAAGACTGCGGAGGCTCTGAAAACGACTGGCAAAGCTATTGGACAAGGTGCTGCATGGACCTGGGATACGACACCAGTGAAGGGCGTACGCAAAGTTGCAAATGTCACTGGTTCTGGAATAGAGTATGTGACTCGGCCGGTGCGCGAATCGAAGGCCTTTCAAGCAGTCAAGGAAACTGTCGACGATGGCAGCTCTTCGAGATACGGAGGCTGGACAGAAAAGGAAGAGCGCAAGCGGAGGAGGGAGCTACGAGAGCTTAATGAGCTGAGGAAGGCTGGTGGTAAAACCGAAGGCCCTATGGAAGAGGATCCCGAGTACGTCATGTCTCTTTACGTATTAATTGTATGTACTAATATTTTTCAAGTGCCGGCACAAACGTCACCCTACACAAAGATGCTCGCTACAAGGAAATATGGCGCGAGTTCAAGGAATCATCTCCCCTCGCTCGAGGCTTCTTCACCATGCAGAGTGTATACAAGGAGTCGGAAAACCCCCTCATATCCACAGCACGAGGGATTTCTGACCGCATCACTGGTTTCTTCGCCGAGAACGAGACGGCCATGGTAATCAAGAAATTCCGAGAAATGGACCCCAATTTCCAATTGGAGCCCTTCCTGACTGAAATGCGAGAATACATCCTCCCCGAGGTTCTCGACGCATATGTCAAGGGCGATGTGGAGACACTGAAGCTCTGGTTGAGCGCAGCGCAGTATTCCGTATATGCCGCTCTGATGGCACAATACACTACTGCGGGTCTCAAATCGGACGGACGAATTGTCGACATTCGCAATGTGGATATACTGAACGCTCGTCTACTAGAACCCGGAGAAATCCCCGTATTCATCATCACCTGCCGAACACAGGAAGTGCACGTTTACAAGAATGCAAAAACGGGAGACTTGGCGGCTGGCATGGAAGACAAGGTGCAGCAGGTCACATACGCGATTGGTGTGACGCGGATACCCGAGGATGTAAATAATGCAGAGACAAGAGGTTGGAGGTTGATTGAACTGCAAAAGAGCGCCAGGGACTACATCTGAAGGAATCACCACCCTCCTGTCTTACGTCACTTGATTCAACATCCGTTATCATCTGTACAGTACCTATGTACCTCGATCTTTCGCATCTTTTCCATCCACCGGTCACGAACAGTTCTCTAGCATCTTCAGGCGTCTGAAAAACTTGTTCTTAAATTCTCTCGTCTCACGGCTTCTCTTTACTCTTGTTTTATTAGCATCTCCGATTTGGGGACAATTTTCTTCACGTTCTGGAGCTCATGACAGAGGGAGAGGGGGGGAAGAAAGCTTGGTTGGGCGTCGGAAGTTGGTTACAACGCTGGGAACAGGCGTTTCGATATGATATGATGCACTTCCCCACTCATGCGATGATGTATAGTATAGAAGAAGTGAGCTGGCGGGCTCTTGTAAGTGGTAGTAGTAGAGCTACGTATCAAAGGCTGATGCGGTGTGTACAAAACATTGATAGAATCGGGGCAGAGACTGCAGATGCCTGCCTATATGAACGAATATGAAAGAATCAAAGTAATTATGTATGCTTGTCGTTTTGCTGCACTGTTTCTTAATAACCACCACCACCACCATCATCATCTTGGGGATGCATGCTTCAACACCGCTGCTCGTATCTTGATCTTGTACGTCTTCCTTCCCCTCTAATAAAACTTTTATTTCTTTCAGAATTAATACTGTCTGTTTTCTTTCGTGCCGAGCCCGTGCCACACGGACGGATACTTTTCCTTTGGTGTGCCCCGCATAAATATCTTACCATTAACTACATACACCAATAACTCCCCTTTACAAGTATTCTTCGGAACCAAATTCTATCGTACCTCGGCACGTCAGACATCCCGATACGCGGACCGAGCGCCAAGCCCAAATCTCGCCCTTTTGCCGATACATAATAATTACTGTACAGTAATAACTGTAATTACTTCATTGACCACGTACATACATACATACATACTATACTGTACGTCCTCCCCTGCAACTCACAATCGCGCGCGCGGGCTTTCTTCTTCTTCTTCTTAGCGGCCCCTTTTTTCTTTTTCTTTCTTTCTAATTAGTTTAGTCTAATACATACAGGTACTGTACTGTACTGTACATTCGTCATGTACCCAGTCGCAAGGTCTGCTTTTTGCAGAAGGGTGGGCCCGGGCCTGGGCCGGGGACTTGCGGTGCTGCGGCGGAGCCAGCGTGGACTCGTTGGACCTGGACCTGGACCTGGACCTCGACTTGGACTAGGAGGGTTTAATAATAATAACAAAGAGGAGGAATTGGTCTCGTCGTCCGTCGTCGTGGCGGGGAGGAGAGGGAGATGTACACGAGCTGCTTTTGCTTCCGGACACGTTTCTTTATTACCTGTTGATGATGGCAAAGTGCTAAGAGGTATGTTTTTTTTTTTTTTTAATTTTTATTTTCTATTTTTTTAATTTTTTTTTTGGACACGAGGCAAGCAATCTTGATATAGATATATATCTTGCTTTGCTATATTGTATTGTATTATACTTGCTTTCTCGATTTCAGACCTAACACACAAACGACAGCGTTGCCACCGATATCTCGAGCTCGCCGCGCCGGTTACATCTTCGCCCTCACCCTCGCGGCCTTTACACTCGGCTTCGCCATGGCCGCCTCGCCCGCCCTGTCCTCGGCAACCGCCTTCCTCAATCCGCCCTCGGACGCGGAAACCCTGACGACATCCCACTTCGTGCCCCCGACGCCCGAAGTTGCCGAGATCGAGCGCCAGATATTCAAACACCCCATCACCAGAGCTCTGCTGCAAGACGAAAAGTACGTCGCGAGTAGACCGCACCTCAAGATCCCGGAGAAGCTTCGGGCGCAGAATCTCACGGGGGGAACATTGCTGGGCCCGGATAAGATTGCCGTGCCCGTGTTGCAGTTTGTGACGGCCGATGGGTCGACGTATGTGAGCTTTCAGTGGCTAGGCCCGGCGCTGTGTGGACACCCTGGCATCGTACACGGAGGATTGCTGGCTACTCTCCTCGACGAGGGACTGGCGAGGTGTTGTTTCCCCGCCCTGCCCAACAAAGTAGCCGTTACCGCCAGTTTGAAGCTCGAGTACAAGAGACCGTGCATGGCGGGGCAAATTGTCATGCTCAAGGCCGAGACCACCAGGGTCGAGGGACGGAAAGCGTGGGTTACGGGCCGGTTGATGACGTTGCCAAAGGACGGCGAGGACGAGGGTGTGGTTCTGACCGAGGGAGAGGCGCTGTTCATTGAGCCGAGGCAGGCGGCGACTATGAAGAGGGTCGTGAATTAGGGACAGTCGAGGAGCGACTATGAATAGGGTTGTGAATTAAGAACGGCCGAAGAAGGGAGGATAATGGTGGAATTGATGATGCCTTTCTGCGGGCGTTCTTAGAT
>MU005782.1:540759-551890 GCA_010093715.1 Pleomassaria siparia CBS 279.74
CCCCGCGTGCATACAAAAGGACGACCAAGACAACCAAGACGACCAAGGCGACCAAGGCGACCAAGACGACGACAACCACAACCACAATCGAAGCCACCAGCAGCGACAAGGCCCTTTTCGCTCGTTCCTCCCACCTCCCTCCACAAGCCCACCTATCGTCATCATACCCTCGTGGCCCCGCAAACAACGCCAAAGCAGACACTCACACCCTCCCCGCCTGCTGTTCACTTCACCATGGCTTTGATGGAATTGGGTGTCGCTTGCTCGAGCTCACCGCTCAGTTCAGCACCTCCCTCTTCGCCCACAAACTCCAACCTATCCGACGACGACTCCCTTTCTTCCATACTCTCCGAACGCTCAGTATCTCCAACACCACCACCAGAACACCCCGACCACGCAAGCTTCTGCGCCCGCAAAAGGCGACCCTATCCCTCACCCTCGTCTTCACAGCGCTCCTCGGCTATGGCCTCCCCAGTCCCCGAAACCATGGCAACCCCACCCTCGAGCAACGACGGCGACAGTAGGCCCCGCAAGAAGAGGAAGCTCGCAGTAGAGCCCAAGCAGCCTGCAGCACCAACCGACCCCAAAGCGCGCACCACCGAGCGTTTAGATCTTTCCCAGGACGTTACCGACACTCAGCTGCCCCAACTCGAGCGTCTCATGAAGGTCTTGCACAAGAAGCGGAAAATCGTCGTAATCGCAGGTGCAGGCATTTCCGTGTCGGCTGGTATCCCCGACTTCCGGTCATCAGGTGGCCTCTTCAACTCGCTGCGCAAAGACCACAAACTCAAATCCTCTGGCAAGGATCTCTTTGACGCGTCTGTCTACCAGGATGATTCATCCACCTCGTCGTTCCACGACATGGTCCGATCCCTATCCGAAAAGACAAAAGAAGCACAACCCACCGCCTTCCACCATCTCCTCGCAACATTGGCCCACGAAGGCAGATTACTCCGATTGTATACCCAAAACGTGGATGGCATCGACACCTCATTGCCGCCATTGAGCACTCAAGTCCCCCTTCCCAAAAAGGGCCCATGGCCCAAGACTGTCCAGCTCCATGGTGGTCTTGGTCACATGGTTTGTTCAAAATGCAGCACACTTGCCGATTTTGACGCCAAGCAATTCAATGGCCCGGTGCCCCCAGCATGCGAGAATTGCACCACGAATGACGCAGTGCGTCAAGTGGCCGAGAAGCGTAGCCACGGCATCGGTCGTCTTCGCCCCCGAATGGTGCTCTACAACGAGCACAACCCAGATGACGAAGCCATTGGATCCTGTGCTGCCCTGGATCTGCGAACCCGCCCCGACGCCATCATTGTTGCTGGAACGACATTAAAAGTTCCTGGTGTAAGGAGAATCGCACGCGAGATGTGTGCAGTGGTACGCGACCGAAAAGACGGGGTTGCGATTTGGATCAACAACGACCCCGAGCCTATAGGAAAGGATCTTGCCAACAGTTGGGATCTAGTCGTAAAGGGCCCTTGCGACGAAGTCGCCCGCCACGCTGCTATGCGAAGATGGGATGATTCAACCGAGTACAAGGAGGTCACGGAAGAGGAATTGATCAAGGCGAAAGAAAAGCAGAGGGCAGAGGTGGTTGTTGTCGGAACCCCCAGAAAGCGCACGTCGGTCGAGCAAGTCCAAGGTCAAATGCTGACTCCTGGACAAAGTCCGCGCATCAAAGCTCAGGATGCCATGGACTTGAAGCCCATCTCAACCATCTTGCCATGGACCTCCAAAACTCAGAAGAACGTGCAGGTTGCACAGACGAACAAGGCTACACCCGGAGCCAAGACCCTCAAGGGCACAAGAAAGGCCCCAGCGAAGCCACGACAGGCCCGGCCAAAGACGACCAAGGCGAAGAAGGATACGGCCACCGTCAGCATCACAAACAGCTTCAAGGCGACCAAGTCAAACGTCAAAAAACCCGAGGCTAAGAAATCAAACATCAAGTTTGTAAAGCCCTACATCGCAAAGGAAAACCGAGAACCCGCCAGCGTTGCTGTAAAGCGCGAGCCCAACACACCAAAGAGGCGAGTGAGTGGGCAATTGACCGTTCTCAGGGATGGTGTTAGCGATCGCGACAACATGGGCCCCATTTCGGCTTCAAACTCTGACACCCACGGCGTTCCTGCTTCGCCTGAGATGGAACCCTTCACCCCGACCAAACCCGCCTCGCCATCTCCCGAACAGCAACTGTGGTCCGAGTCCTACGCTCGCCAATCTCGGCCTTCTACTTCGAATATGGATATTGCTAGCATTCTCAACTAATCGGCGGTACTCTCGTTCCCAGAATCTTTAGCTTGGCCAACAGCATGGCCACCAACATTGCATGGGTTGGCGTTTATCCATTCTCCCATGGTCAATAGACGGGCATAAGCATTTTCCCTCATATTTATCCTTTTCTTTATTACCAAGTGCATAATACCACGGCGGCCTCATGGTCTAGCAGAGATGGGGGTTATTTGGATTGCAATACAAATGTTGTGATTTTTTTCATGGACAACTTTCTTCGTGGCTTTGAAACATGTTGTGATCTGATGTCGTGGTTCGTTGCTGTAATGAACAGCCGCCTGGGAAACCTTTTTCATAGAAAATTTTTATCTACTAAAAGCCAAAACACACCTTTGACTACAACGCTCGCTATGTAATGAAGAAGAAGAAGAAGAAGAAGAAGAAGAAGAAGAAGAAAAAAGGTATTCTTCTTGACCCCGGTCGTCTCTCGGGTTCGGAGTGCACAACACGCGATGGCAAGGTTGCGCGGCCTCACCCAGTAAGCAATTCTTGGCGTCGGTCAATGTGGATGCTACATCCTCTCCGTCCTTTGTCCTCACAGCCACATTCGCTTTCCAGGACGACGCTCGTTTTTCCCATGTATGCCCTCGGTTCAGTGATTTGTATCCGGCATCCATTTCTGCGAACAAGTTCCTACCATGACGCCGCCACTAACCGTCCGGAATCTGACCCCAACGCCCGTGACGCTCAAACGCATCGAGAGATTCGAAGATCCAAACTCGCTGCAGTCTAGTAATAAACCGAGTGCCTTCTCATTTGCATCGAATAACACGACGTCATTGGCGCCTACGTCTCCGAGATTGGGGGAACATGCTGGGACCTTTAACCATGAAGCCCTGGACGTGAAACTAGCGCCGTTTGAATCGTATACATTGCGTGGAAGCCATGAAGATGATGAAGATGATGAAGAAGAAGAAGAAGAAGAAGAAGAAGAAGAAGGTGATGATGGAAAATTGGTTACCCTTACCCTTCGTCTGACGATACAAACGGAGAATGGAGAGAGATATCGCATCGATGCCAATCCAACATATACGCAAAAGGCTTCGCATGTCTTCACGCCATTGACGCCGAATCCGTCCACGACTTACACGGCGCTATATCATGCGTCGAAACCGACTCCACATCTCACCATGCACACAAATCATCTCCATCCGCCCTCTTCGTGGATGGCTACCCTGCCGTCCACGCTCCCCTTGTCTGCGATTAGCATCCCCGGAACGCACAACTCGCATACCCACTACCGGGCCCTTCCCTCGGTCCGCTGCCAGGTTGTAAACGTAAAGACGCAGCTGGAGAACGGTATCAGGTTTCTGGATATCCGCGTCCAGCCCGCCCACGCCACGGATGCGAGCAAGAGGGACTTGTACCTCGTGCACGGCGCCTTCCCCGTCTCGCTCACGGGAACCAAATACCTAGAGCCCGTCCTGCAAACCTGCTACGACTTCCTCTCGGCCAACCCCTCGGAGACGCTGCTCGTCTCCCTCAAGCGGGAAGGCGTGGGAAACTCGACAGACGAGCACCTCTCCCGGATCCTGGAACGGCACTATGTGACCCCTTATGCATCCAAATGGTACACGGGTGCCTCGATCCCTTATCTCGGCCACGTGCGAGGCAAACTCGTCCTAGTGAGGAGATATAACTTGCACTCGCCGCCAACGACCCCTTCCCCGCCGCGCGACCCCGAAGAAGAAGAAGAAGAAGAAGAAGAAGAAGAAGAAGAAGAAGAAGAAGAAGAAGAAGAAGAAGGTGATGGCGGCGGCTACGGCCTCGACGCCACGACCTGGCCCCACAACACGACGTACGCAAACCACGGACCCTTTTGCACGCAAGATTTCTGCGAAGTCATGCAGGCCTCGGACATAGCGCTCAAGCTCCGCTACAGCAACGAGCACCTAGTGCGAACGGCCTCGCGCGTGGCTTTGATCCCCGGCGTCAACACCGACGCGGAGAATCCGTGTCCGGCAGGGCCGCTGCATTTGAATTTCTTGAGCGGGAGCAATTTCTGGAAGAGGGCGTGTTGGCCGGATAGGATTGCCACCGTGGTCAATAGGGGCTTCGAGGAGTGGGTTTGTGGGGGGCATCATTTGGTTGAGCCGAGTAGTACCAAGACGGATCACCCCGATCAAAACAGAGGTGAAGGTGGAGGTGGCGTGAGGAAGGCCAAGGAAGGGGATGGGGGTACAGGTGTCGTCGTCATGGACTGCGTGGGCGAGGGCGGGGATTGGGACCTAGTGAGGTTGATCATAGGGCTCAACATGGGTGTTTTGAGCAAGTTTGAGCAGGCGTAATGAAAATGGAAGAAGAGAAAAAGCGTCGAGTAGACGCAGTGATTAAAATTCTGGTGAAAACTACAAATAGAGATAGTGTTTTAGAACGGGAGAAGAAACGCAAAGTTAATCTACAACAACATCAAAACGCTCGACTTGATCGAATTATTATACATTTTACAGAAGACACATGCAGGGATGTGGATGGAAATCCGTTATTGCTATTAGACGCAAGTTTTGCTCAACCTATCCAACTTTTCTTTTACAAAAAGAAACCTCTTCTCCGTCTCCTTCAACCCTTGAGTATCGAGCGCTGGGGCGATATCCCGTCTTGCATATGTATCGGACTTGCTGGCGGACTCGGCGGATTATTCTTAGTCTGCTGCGGTAACCTTTTTACAGACAACGGCGAGACGTCAGGAACAGAGTTCGGCATATGATCCGCATGCTGTCCTTCTCCCTCCTCCTCTGGTGCACTCCCCTCGGGGAAATGTATTGTGCGTATCGGACCTTCATATTGCGACAAATCCTCCAGCTTCGGCGGATGTATAATTGTCGTTTCTTTGCGTGGGAAACCTTCGGGTGTCATTTGAGTTGTCTCGTCTGCGATTTGCGGCGATGTTATTCTCGGCACGGGTTTGCGGAACGTGTTGGTAATTATTTCCTTCTCGCCGATGGACCAGCGTTGGTTGGCACCTGTGCAGTCGGGGATCTGGGATTCGGATAATTCGATCAGGCCATTGCCTTTGGGATGGGGTACGAAATGACGGGCGGGGAGCACTTCGGTCTCGTACACTGGCAGTATGCGGTGGTAGACTTCATGATTGTGAATCTCTCGGTGGATCTCTTCTTCACGGATGTGGTGAACGGATGGCTTGACAATTTCATGGGTAACAGCTATCATGGACATTAGCAGAGGCCAATGATTGGAATCAAGAGAACATACCAGGAGCCCAATGTGTCCTTTGATCAATGTCAACACTATCTTCGATATCCACACCTTTCTTGAGGAGCCGTTGCTTGAGATCGCTTTGCATATGATCGGGTGGTTCATTGACTGGTCGATCCGCCCCCTTGACGTCATTGCTACCGTTCATGATGGCTGCTCGAAGAGCCATCCTTTCGCTATCGGGTTTTCGATATTTCGTTCGAGGCTTGGAAGTGTAGTCTGTCGCCTGCGAAACATTGTTGTCGTAGCCAGTACTTTTGCGGTTACTACGATGCGGTTCATCACGAGCAGCATGCATTGGCCAGTTGGTTCGATTGGAGGTCTCTGGCATCATGCTGTGAGTCTCAGTGCTTGGACTGGGCGAGATTTTGCTTCCGGGCAAAGACACAGGGCGGAGTGACCTTCCACCGATAGAGTCGTCACCCACGGAGCCAATTGACCGTTTTCCAACAGATTGTTTCCTCGTACCAATCTTTTCCACCCGATCTCGAAAGCTTCCAGGGGATGACCCGTGTCCGCTGCTATTAGTCATGATCTTCCTATCTGCCATATCCTCACTGTGCCTGAGTTTACTCGAATCCGTCATCGAGCGGGTGTCTCTGCTCAGTGTTGTATTTTGGGAATTGTCTAGGGCTGATGCAGGAGAAAGCATGGGCTCGTATGCAGCATAATCGTGTGCGACAGCATCTGCCATTTGCTTCGAGGCCCGTTTGTCGATGGGCTTAGGAAACGAGTCTATACTCCCTCGGGGCTCGGGGGTTCTCGACGCGTTTCGCTGATAAGGTTTTGCGGTTGAGTTGGAGAGGGGTGTGGGTGTGAATTGTGCAGTGGTTCGAGGAGCTGCTCCACCGGTATCGTTACCAACGGATGACGACGAGGGTGCATGCTTTCTCTTCATGGGTGTTGATTGTGTTCTGGGTTCGGGGTACTGCTCGAAAGCCTGAGAAAGGGGTTCGCGTTTCTGCTCGACGGACAGTCTTAGCGGTTCCGAATTCTGAACGAGGGATATAGACATTGGTTTGGGTTTCGGCTCTGTGCGCTTCGTCTCTGTGCGCGGTGGGTTTAGCACTGGAGACTGATTTGCTTGTGGTGGGTTTGGCAGTGGCTTGTTCTCCTTGCGTATCAATGATGGTTCGGTTTTCTGTGCTGCGTTTGGCCGAGAATTGTCGGTCTTCCTCCGGTTGCGGAGCTTCCGGAAGAATTTCTTCATCTTGCACTCATTGACATACCGGGATGAAGTCGAGGGGCGTACAGGAACGAACAAACACTTCTAACGAAGAGGATCAGATGCAGGGTAGTCAACGGGACGGGTGTTAGGGAGAAGGAGAAGGAGGATGAAGCTCCCGAACGACACAATCGTCAAGACTGGTGTGTTATATTTATTATGATGGCATGCAGGAATACACGCGAGGGGAAACAATGACGCTTGCAAGTCTCCGCAATTGGCATTGGCCCCTAATACTTCAGCGCCGTGTGGGTTTGCGTTTGCGAGTCGAGACAGACGATGAAAGAGGTGACGGCGCCAATGCCAGGGCGACTAGAGGATTGTGGTAAGAAAGGGTACTAGACATGGAGCATGAACGCATGAATCGGTTCTGCTATGCTCGTAGTGGCGTCTGGTCAGTCTGTGGCCCCTCGTGGGCGCTGTCGTGGGACGGATGTGGAAGCAAACTCTTTCGTTTAGACCTTGGCAAGATGGGCCATGTGCTGAAGGTTCTGGTAGTATGAACAATAAATCAAGACTTTGGCTGCTCCATCTTGATATGACGTCGGACAGAAGGAAAAGAAGAGGGAGAGGGAGAGAGGGCGTTAAAGCATGTTTCCGTGGCTCAAACGGGCGTCACCGTCGGTGGCTTCAACAGAATGCAGAGCCGTGTCATTGCACACATTGCACACTTGGGGTGGAGAACAGAGGTACCGAATACCACATTGACTGGTGCAGTAGATAGGCAATGCCGAGAGTGAACCATTGGATAAGACCGTCGACACGGGCGCGCCGCATATACTGCAGTAGCGTGGCCACCGATCGATGCGGGCCTGGAACGCCAGAGAAGCGGTACTGGAAGCACGTCGACAGGTATTCGTACCACAATACAAGGGTTGCAAGGGTTACTGTACGTATAATTAGCGGTAATAGGTAACAATATAATGTCTTTTGGGATGGAAAAAGGGTGGGGGGGAACCGACAAGCAAGCCCTGGGGAAGACCTGACGATGATGCTGGCATTACGTCTTGGCTAGCGTCGTGCATCAGTCCCGATATAGCCTAACCCCTACCGCCGATCTATCTTTGTTTCTGACCACACTTGGATATACTCGTCTTGCGACATCGGTCGATAGTCTTGCCTCCACTTTCTATACAGCAGAGCAGTGTATGTACAGCTTCTCCAACACTTTTTCGTCGTCTTTTGTTGTGTTTTGTGGTGAATTCACGGCATCTCCTATACTGTTTGCCGTAGGTGGAGACTGGAGACGTGTAGTACGTACCCAGGCAATCCTCACCATCATACGCGACACATGTTGAAGTTGCTTTTGTCGTGAGGCGTCTTTGTATACCAGTACATACATACCCGTAGGTATCAGGATGCATGTGGGCACCCATGCACGCTGCACTCACAGGTGTCTGCAATTCCGCAAATATGCTTCCTCTCGCGACAGGCCACGACTAGCACAGCAGCCACTACAACAAGGGATCGATCATATTCGACTGGTCCCCAATGGGCTTCCCACATTCACGTCTTGGCACCGAGTGGGTTGTGGCAATGTGATCTCGGGCACACCTGACGTACGTCGTATATCTTCGCCTACCCCTCGGTGGGGCTGTTGGCTTGATGCAAAGAGGTCGTTCGATGGCATAGGCCAATTGCCGTCCATGGACCGTCGGCGAGGCCTTTTCTGTGGAGTGGGATGTGTGTGAAAGTGACCATGTACGTCAGGGACATGGCGCAGCCAGGAATGTGTCAAGGACCTACTCGTCCTCCGTTAATCTTTGAGAGGCATTACGTAGGCGCTGGTTTTCATCCTTCTTCTATAAGAACATCAAGTCAGCCTAGAGCATTTTGATTCTTCTCATATCCCAAAATCCCATTAATATCCTCAAATTTTCAATCCTACATTTCCATCTTCACTATGCAGAGTGCAAAGGACTCCGTCAACAAGTTCATGGCCAAGGCAGGTCATCACGATACAACAGTCCACGAGACTGTAGCCCCCGCCGTTCAACACGAGACCGTTAAACCAATGTTACACGAGAATGTTACCACTGCCACTGATCGGGAAGTGCATCAGGATCACTACCACCACACCGTACAGCCGGTAAAGGACCGCGAAGTGCTTGCAGAGCAACATTCGCACAACATGGGCGATGTGGAGCACCGCGAGTTCGATCACCGCGACCACGACCGCACAAAACAGAAGCTTGCCCAAGTGAACTCGGGCTTCAGGGATGAGAGACAAGTGCACGATACCAAGCACACACAAAGCGCTGCGCCGGCTGTGGGCGGCGAGCATGTCCACCACGTAGGTCACACTCTTTTTTGATATAGTGCCTAACTTACTCACACATACACAGCACATCCATGAAACTATCCAGCCCATAGTCCATAAGGAGACCATCCAGCCCAATGTAGTCCACACCACCGTGCCTATCCACGAGGTGCACCACAATGCTGCTTCACACCACGACACCACTGAGCTTCCCGCACTCAGTATGAATGAGTTCAAGAAGAAGGGCGGTGCTCTCGGAGGTCGTGAGGAGAAGTACGATGGCTTCGAGGGTGAGCCCAAGAACATTGGCGGTGCCCTTGGGGCTGGCCACACTGCCGGCCACTCTTCTCACACTCACGGCACACACGAGCACGGATCCCACCATGCTGGCGCGACCGGTGCAGGATTGACAGGTGCCGGCGTTGGCACAGCTGGAAACCATGGTCACGCTGACCGAACCGGCCAAACCGGTGCTGCAGGCACAATTGCCCGTGAGGCAGAGCAACACCGCCACGGAGGTGTTCAAGGCCAAGGTCAAGGCCTTCGCACTGACGACGAGAAGTATGGAAATGTCTCTGGACAACACCACGGCACTGATGGTGCTATCGGATCAAATGGTGCCAGAGGTTCCCACACCGATGCAACAGACTCCCAACCAACCAATGCATCCAAGCCTTCCATGATGCAGAAGTTGAATCCATTTGCTGACTCTGACAAGGACGGCAAGAAGGGGTTTATGGATTAGAGCATTTTGCGATCTGCCGGAATACGGCCATTGGCAAATTATATGTATAACAATGGCGATGCAATAATCTAGTACAAATAAATCATCCAGTTACAATTCTCGGTTCAAATCCTTGATGCAGGTTGCTCGTATGTACGTCGCCTTCAGTTCTCACAGTTGATAACTTACGTACATGTAATGGGTGCCTTATAACTAGTCATGTTTTCTGGAAGTATTTCCGAACTGCTAATATAAAAATATGTCGTGGGGGCTTGTCACTTGCCACTGTGCCACTGCATCAGATCTATCGCAGTGTTTTACAATAGCGCAACGCTAAGTCCTAGCTTCCGCTGTGATAGATAATCAACTTCAACCACACCTTTACTTTATCCCATGTTGCAACACTCACCACCATCAGCATTAGCAACACCCTTTGCTCTTTGCTTTCATTACGGACTATTAAAGACTGTTTTCTCCAAATCTTTCGCGAGTAACTGCGTAAAGAACTTCACAAAAGAGTACTGGTATGTTATATAGGAATGTGAAGACATGGGACATTTGCATCCTTGACACCATCTCAAGTCTTTACTACCCTTGTAGCTTCTTGTCCAATTACCCTTGTACTTCACATGGCATCTACTTCGTACAAAGGGTACGACCGATAATTAGTTCCTGGGATGAACATCTACAGGCATTATCAGTAGCGCCACGATTACGATGACATCAACGGGTGGAGCTGTGCTACGCCACCTTTCCCGCAACACTAAAAGTGTCCTCCAATACAAAGGTATCAACAAGATGCAGCTTGGAAAGATACCACGTCACCGAGATATACTTTCAAGCATCTGACGCAAATAGCTCAAGCCTGGAAACAGCCTGACAAGCAACGTCGCAATTTTGAGTGGTGGCGGGCTGCCGTTGTCCCTACACCCTTTATTTATTACCCCTCTTCTTTCCCATGCTACTCGGTCCTGCCGACAATCTCTCCCAGTCGATCATCGACACCAATACTCAATATCTTGCTAGGCGGGAATAACTGTGGGCTTGACAGAATCCGGACAATATATCCCATCTCGACGCGTGTCAAAACCAGGTTGTCGTTAAGATTGGAGGACGTCGACGTATGATAAGCGATTCCAGCCGTATGTATGTATGTACATACTCCCGAGTTTGTTACAACTAGACTAGTTCTGTTCGCTCGCCAACTTGCCACGGGCAAACGCAGTCTTTCATACCCTAATATTCAACAGTGCAGAATGTGGAGTATCCTTTCAGTTCAACCACCTGCAATTTTTTCACATGGAAAGCTGTGCATGGACACAGACGATGTCGACAGCGACGCCGTCCTCGGCATCAACACCAAATCCGGCAACATCAAGTTTTGTAAAGTCGTCACATGTGCCCCCCC
>MU005782.1:555970-630827 GCA_010093715.1 Pleomassaria siparia CBS 279.74
CCCCCCCTTCACATTTTGTCTTTCTTTCGAAATTGGGCCGCAATGTCCGACATTTAAGGATTGAAGTTCGGCTGTGGCTCATCATTAATGCTTGTCTGTCCCTTTGCCTCTAGTACATACATACATACATACATACATACGAAGCCGTACAAGTTTTTTTTAGTTTTTTTTTTGGTCTCGAACCACTCAATATAATTAGATAATCAAAATAATCCAATCTTCTTTCCTTCTTTCTTTCTTTCTTTCTTTCTTTCTTACTTACTTACTTACTTATTTACCTATATGGGAATTTGATTTAAAAGTCGGCTTACCTATATTGTACATACTGTACATATGTACTGAATGAAGGGGGGATAATCGATCGACCAAAATGAACACGTTCATAAAGATCGTCGCAGATCAATTTCCATAAATAATATTACCACGAGTGAGTGCCGCCGCCGCCGCCGCCGCCGCCGCTGTTGTGGCAACACATTCATCGAGTCGGTGAAGATTGATCACGGAATCCCGAGGTGGCACCAAGCAAACGTTTGTAATACAAGACAGACGGCGAGTGATGTCGAAGAGAAACATCCAATAAACCTTCGTGAGACAAAAGCAAATCCATCTTCTTCTCATGACGTGGTATGGACCTCATGCCGTGCGTATGTATGCGTTCTCGGCCTGCATTGCCCGCTATCGTATACGCCGGGTGGGCGACCCTTTTCATCGTATGTTCAGCCACTGTGATCAACTGTACATTGTACACACCGTAGTGCACCTCATTCCCATGTGTAGTCGGGTTTGGGGGCTTCGAGATTACAAGGACCATGATAAACGGGGCCCGAGTCAGCTGACACATTCTACATATATCCAAAAGATGACACGCATGTGGATAGTGAACATGATTGGATGAGCAACGACGGTGTCACTATTGAACATGTCAATGTGTATGAGGGGAAAAAAAAAAGACTCTTTGCATCATCACCGGCACGAGATCAGGGTAGACGTGTAGTAAGAAAAGGGTATTGAGTTGACAGGGTGTATGTACTTCTATGAAGGAAATGGTTAGGGGACAGCAAAGGGAGAAGTTTGAGTTGGGCACTCAGGTCTCGATGAAAAGTCACCCCCAAGAAACATTGTGAGCGGATTTTCCCTCCTACTCGTTGAGGGCCCTGGGCTGCCTGATCATGCAACCATGCCAATCCATTCCCTCGCCGCCCCAAGGCCTCCTGTCGAATTCGAAAGCCGTCACGACTGTGAATCCATGCTTCTCATAGATGGGCCTCGCAAGTGTGGTCGTATCCAGATAGGTGACCAAGCCTTCCTCGTCCGCCTTGTTCAAGCCCCATTTCAAGAGCATGGTTCCGGCGCCTTTGCGATGGTGGTCTGGATGTGTCGCGAATGAGTTCAACATGAAGTAAGGTTTGTCTCCCATGATGTCGGATTGCGCTTTGCGCAGGGGCGTGAATAGTGCGTTGAGGACCTCAACGCGAACCTCTGGCGGTACAAAGGGCTTCACATCCTCTTCGGTCTTCTCTAGCTTTGCCGTTGGCAGACATGTTGGTTCGTCTGGGTTGTTGTGCCGTGTGGCGTCTGCGTTGTGTCGACTCCATATTGCGATGGCGATGGTCCGGCCTCCATTGTCTGACGGATCGTCGGGTGAAGGTTCGAGATCCGTGTCTACGATTTTCCATTGCCATCGATTGGCTTTGCCCACTTCGCGCTTGAAGCCCTCAGCGACCTTGAGTATGGAGAATTCGGAAATCGGGCCAGAGTGTACGAGCTCGTGCGTGGGGCCTAGGTACGCCTTTGAGCGAATCCTTGTCCATGATAGCGTATCCTCTGCTGTTATTGGGCGGAGCACAAGTGGCATTTTGTGTGGTACTACTGTACTGTATTGAACAGCAAAGACCAGCAAGAGAAGCCGAAGCAACCAAAGTGAAGGAGAGACAAGATTAGAAAATATGTCGAGTGTGTGATGTAGTGAGTGAATGAGACACTTTGCTTTAATAAATGAAAAGATGAGAGCACGAGAACAAACAAAGTTGCAGCCTATTTGCGCAAAGGGCGGAAGGAAAGAAGGCCTTTTTCTTTTTGTTTTGGATGAGTCACTAGTGACCAACAAAGCATGACTTTCATTGTGCTCCTGGTACTCGGGTCAACTAATACATAGTACAAAGAAGTATTACCTGCCTATTCAAGAATCTTGTATTATGAGCCTCGCCTCTTACTGTGTACACGCAACCCGCAAGGCTTTTTTGTATTTCCTCATGTCTTCCGTGTCCCGATGATAACGATGATAATAATTTATGCAAGAGGTTGTTGGGGTTGAAAGGGTTGTGAGGACGACCCCGCAATCTATTATTGTATCTATCGGTCAATATTCCAAGTGGGGGGTAAATCCTCCTTTGCGGTCCATGTAATTTATGTAGCAATAATATATATCGGGTTATCCTCAAAGGTTTATATCATTATACATGACAATAAAATTACTCGTCATGATTCATTGCCATATCAAATCCCATCCTCTCCCTTGATCCTCGACACTACCTTGCCCATTCCCATTCCCATTCACTTCGCTCTCACCTAGGATAGCAGGTCCCACCCCATCAAAAAATACATCATCCAATATCGTTATAAGTGCCTTCTGCCCCTCCCACTGCTCCTTCGCTGAGTTCAATATCTGACTCGGCGGCAAGATGAATCCAAAGTCCCCAGTATCCCTCAACTCAATACAATAAGAAAACGCAGCTTTTCCAACCGCGTACACATGATCTGGCGAAGTACCTGTCTGAGCATATAGCGTCGCTCCACTCGGGCCAAAGGTGAAAGTCGTCCGATCCGGGGATGCATCGTATATGGCCGCCGACATGGTGCTCGCTGCCTTTGTCCATATGCCGAGTTCGGGCGCATATAGTGTCTCGTTGTAGCCGTAGGGAGACGCGATGAGCTGTCCGTACGAATGCCAGTCGACGTACAGCTTGATGCCGGCACCGTCGCGCAATTTGTGTACAAGCGCATCGAGGCCCTGATTTTCGGGCGTGTCGGACGGTGCTTCTCCTCGGTATGTCTCTTCGCAGGGGTCTTTGGATGCACCTTTGGGATTCCAATTCCAGCCAAAGGCCCAGTTACGGTTCAAGTCTCGTCCATAGCAAGTGCTATTGTTCGGACCCGGTTGGCGGTTCTTACGCCACATGCGGTCGACCTTTTGCGAATATATGAAGCCGTCGGGATTGGCGACGGGGATGATGTAGAAGTCGTACTTGTCCAGGAAGCCTTTCAGGAGCTCGTCACCGCGCTTATAGCCGGATATGAGTTCCGTAGCGATATACTCGACAACTGGAGCTGCGATCCACTCCCTAGCATGTACCGTTGCATGATATAATACAGCCGGCTTTCCTTGCCCACCATCGCCCCAAACATGTATACCCTTGATATCCCTGCCCTCCCAACTCTTGCCCGAGTTGATGATTTCCGAGTTCCGTGGAAAGCTCTTCTGTAAATCGGCCAGGTACATAAGATGATCCGTATAAGGGTGGTATGACTCAAACCACGACGAGTCGAGTTGTCTCTTCCAAGGTGAGCCCGACGTAGATTCTGTTCGTATCGAGCGGCCGAGGTCATGATGCATAGTGTGGAAGTCCAATCCCAGACCTTCAAAAGCGGATAGCTGGTCTGGAGGAAGTACGATATCCATGTGGCGATCGATATCGTGGTTCCATTTTTCGAAAGTTAGCGTTGAGAGTTTGGCTTGTATGGTGGCGAGCTGGCGGCCAGTCTTGATGCGGACTACTTTATGCCAATCGTACGTCACATTCTCCAGACTGCCGCCGACGACTCCTGCGGCGAGAGAAAGTAAAAAAGAAACGATGAGTACACATCTCATGTTGATTGTTGTGAATAGGACCAAGACAAGAGGGTGGGAGACTGAGGGATCAGTCGGTATTTACAAAAACAAAAAGCACGAGTATTTTTGTTTGGGGTGAAAGAGGTGAAATCAAATGCAGTCCGATCTAATATATACCTACCTCTACGACCCCACAACCCGGTTCACCGTTTCGGTAAGGGAGGCTAGATCTGTGTTCGAGGTATGCCATGACTCTACTCAGCACTTCTCTATTCAGACCCAAATCAGGTAAGACCATGCATTGTGGCACTCTTGTCTTTGTTCGCTCCGCCAAAACCACTCATGATTGTCCAGAATGATTGTTGTACGCTTGCACTCCCTAAAGTCCCATTTGGAGTGAAGACTTGGCAAACACCTAGACGTATTCGACTCTTGACACCGGCTCGAATAGGAAGGGAGGGTTGTACGCTTGATTGACGACTATATGCAGCTATCTTCCTGCGCAACTGGGGCGGACAAATGCAAAAGTCTATCTGTCACCTCTCTGGTGGGCGTGGTTGAGGCGTTACTACATCTATCCTGGGGAGGGAAGATAGGCATCATCTCGACGATTTCGAACAAGGATGTTGCGATTAGACTTCTTTAGACGCTGCGAGCTCAATGAGCAACTGGCGGAGATGGTGGCAGATGCGACTGAAGACGCGCACAACCAGGGTTCATCATCCAAGAACCGAGAAATCAAAACATGGCGTAAGAGCGTGTATCTTATCGGCGTAGAAATGATCTGATAGCAGACTGTGTTACCTTATTGGCTCTCGACTCAGTACCATATGCTTCTTGTGCGATGATGTGGTATCACTTCATCGCCATTCTTCTCCCGCTCCTTCGCAAGATCGTAAAGGAAGAAGTCGAGTAGAACAGCATTGACCTTTGCATCTGATTCAAGCTTCAGTATCTCTCGTCGGAGGAGCTCTACGGCCCATATGCTGCAGCCTGGTATTATGACGTTAATGCCATCAGATTTCAAGAGATATACATGTCTCACCTCGAATCTGCAACTCCCACGGGTGACCTGGTTCAATAATTCCGTATCCCCTGATGCGTTTCTCTAGTACTGGACTGTAGGATATACAGCCTAAAGAATGGAGCATTTGCGGCACGCGATAGTCTGGTACGATTAGCTAGCTGAGCGCGACGCGATACACGTAGGATTCATACCGGCGAACATTGTAATTTTATCCATGTCGTTGAACTTGCCAAACTCCTCTCCATCAAAGGCAGCCCATAAGTCCGCGACGAAAATCTGTGCTCGCTTCAGGAGTCGCACCTTCTTGCGTTCGAAAATAGCCTCATCTCTAAAGCAGGGGAAGCGATCTGCAAGAAGATTTACTAGGCCGGCTGCCGAGCCTTTTGCATCTTCGATGAGTACAAGCACGCTACTGTCAAATTCCTGAAATGTAAGACTGTGTGAGCATTATCTTGAGGTGGACGGGGGCTCAAAAAAGGTACACACCTGTTCCAGAATTTCGCCTGCTTCTCTAAGACACTGTAGCCGTTCTGCGAGAAGAGGAATTTCTTCCTCGGTATCCGATCGGAAGACATGTCGTAATACTTCTTCTGTGCACTTCTCTTCATCAGTCCAGAAGGTCGGCGTAGTAATGGGGATATCTTCGTCCAGAGCCCTCTGCAAGGACGCCACCAGACTCCAATATCCCGTCCAGCTCTTGCTCTCATCACCGTACTTGACTGAGAATCTCTCTTCTTCGTTCTTTTCACTCCAGAAGCTAAAATTGAGCAAGTCCATTGTGAAAATGAAATTGACTGTGCTTTCGTCCTTGGCCTTTGGATGCAGGGCATGTGCTGACCATGATTTCGTGCTGTACTCTCTCTCTTTCATTTGGGCAAGGATGGAGATGGCTGCAGCTTTGGTGTGGTGCATATCCAGTGCCACATCGATACTGTTGTCGTAGATGAATTGTGCATTTTCAAGAACTTTGGTCTCTGGAGGTGCTGAAGGATCTGGAGGGCCGAGTCCTAGGGACTTCCGCAGGAGGTCCAGTAGCTCGTAGTCGACTTCATCGTCGGACATGCTGAAGTGGCGAGGAAGACAGGATCATGTGATGTCGAGGTGAAGGCAGATGGTGCTCGATTTGCACATATTATATGTTACATACCTATCTATTGGAATTTCACGTGGGCGCTGGCGCTGGTGAGGGGCACGGCCGGACGCGTTCGCGTGGGCTGCAGGGTATTAATAGTAATACGCCAAGCCCGATCTACAACATATGAGGCTGACCAAAAGTTTGGGGGAACTGGCACTGACACTGACGTCCATCGCGCCCAAACAACAACCCCATCGCTTCTCTACTGCGCTTTCCTCCCTGAACACCCACAAACACGTTCCATTCTGACGTCGTCATCGCAATGGGCCGCGACAAGTCCGCCCGCCAGAGCCTCGGCTCGCTCCACATGCGCATCAAGCAGGCAAGAAGAGCTCCAATCCACGAGGTTTGCGCCAGAATGGTTACTGACTTCTTTGAAGGCTCGTGTACTGATGGTAGGCGCCGGCGGCATTGGCTGCGAGCTGCTCAAGAACCTCGTTCTCACCGGCTTTGGTGAGATCCACATCGTTGACCTCGACACAATCGACCTCAGCAACCTCAATCGGCAGTTTCTGTTCCGTAATGAGCACATCAAGAAGTCAAAGGCATTAGTAGGTCGCACCAGATCATGCGGTTTGTCTGAAAAGCGCCTTTACTCACCACGCGAGCCCAGGTTGCGAAAGAATCGGCTGGCAAATTCAACCCAAACGTCAAGATCGAAGCCTATCACGACAACATCAAGGATCCGCAATTCAACGTTGCCTGGTTCGCGACATTTGGCATCGTCTTCAATGCGCTGGACAATCTGGATGCGCGTCGACATGTGAACAAGATGTGCTTGGCAGCCAATGTGCCTCTTGTCGAGAGCGGGACAACTGGCTTCAACGGTCAGGTGCAGGTCATACGAAAGGTGTGTGCTAAAGTGACGTATATAAATCGGATACCGTTTGACACAGACACAGGGAAAGACCGAATGCTACGACTGCGTCACCAAAGACCCACCCAAGAGCTTCCCCGTCTGCACGATCCGCAGCACACCCTCGCAACCAATTCACTGTATAGTCTGGGGCAAATCGTACCTGTTTGCCGAGATATTCGGAACCAGCGAAGATGATGCGCCCGAACTCAACCACAACGAGGATTCAGAGAATGCGCAAGAAATTGAGAAATTGCACCAGGAATCGCAGGCTCTTAAACGTATACGAGACTCGATGGGCTCCAAGGATTTCCCACGCTTGGTGTTCAACAAGGTTTTCAAGGAGGATATTGAGCGACTGCGGAGCATGGAGGACATGTGGAAGACGAGACGGCCGCCCCAGGCACTCGATTTCGAACAGCTCTCAAAAGAGGCCCTTGGAGTGGCAGACACCATTGCACAGAAGGATCAGAACGTGTGGACGGCTGCTGAGAACTTTGCCGTTTTCGTAGACAGTTTGAGACGGTTGAGCAACAGGATGGAGGAGACACGAGCAAACGTAGACACAGGCAATGCACCGGCAATCCTCACCTTTGACAAAGATGACGCCGATACACTGGACTTCGTCGCCGCAAGCGCCAATCTACGTTCACATATCTTCGGAATCGAGACCCGGTCAAAGTTTGACATTAAGCGTAGGTGCATCACCGCATTCGTTGACCCCAAAGCTGATCCAAACAGAAATGGCTGGGAACATCATTCCCGCAATTGCGACTACGAATGCCATGACCGCGTCCCTCTGTGTCCTCCAGGCATTCAAAGTCATGCGAGAGGAATTCGATAAAGCCAAGATGGTCTTCCTGACACGATCCACCGAGCGTGTGATTTCTTCCGAGCCCCTTCGCGTCCCAAATCCCACATGTCCAGTCTGTAGTGTGACACAATCTACACTTCTTGTGGATACCTCACGGGCAACCCTGAAGGACTTAGTTGATGATCTCCTCCGACTACAGCTTGGCTACGGTGATGAATTTAGCATCAACAGCGAAACTGGAATCCTGTTCGATCCTGAGGAGGACCAAAATTTGGATAAGACATTTAACGAACTAGGCCTGAAGGCCGACAGCTTCATCACCATCATCGACGACGCTGATGAGGACACCAAGGTCAATGTCGTTTTCTCCATCGCCGAGAAGACACTTGACAAGGACACTAGGCCTATTCATCTTCCCGGAAAGCTCAAGATCGGAACAAAGCCTAAGGCATCTGCCCCTGAAGTAAATGGGAATGGTAATGAACACAATCACCCTGTCACTAACGGAGTCACCAATGGCAAACGGAAGCGCGGCGCCGAAGATAACCTCGAGGACGACCTTGTCAAGAAGCGAGGCAAGGTCGCTGCTGCGCCTGCGGTAGCCGACGATATCATCCTCGTAGACGATGCCACTGATGGTGCCATCGTTATCGACGACGACTAAATCCCGAAGGACCCTGCATATCTGGCGAATGGCCTTTTGAACCCCTTTTGGGATCTTCTATTTGAAAACGACAATGTATAACATATAGTCCCGATTCTTCGCGTGCATCCTGTGTCCAAACATATCGAGGATTGATAGTGCGACCAAAGCAGCACCTCTCTTTTCCCCTTCAGTCCTCCATCGAGAAATTCCTCGGATTGGCGTTTGATCTTCGGCTTTTACGGATTATACCTGGGGATCTGGTTTGGCCTGGATTTATTGGGGGTTGGTTCAGGAGTCTGCATGGTCTTTCTTCGGGCCATGGGTCCGCTTGGAGTATCGTAGAGCATATCGAATCACATAGCGGACAACCCACCGTCAATATTGATGACACAATTATGTGCATACTGGTTATTTGCCAGGAAAAGCGCGGCGTCGGCGACTTCTTCGGGCTTTCCGAAACGACGGAGGGGAATTCCATCTGGCCACATATCTGAAGTGTAAATTAATATCAGATTTCAAAGTGGTTCGCGAAAGCAGTCAAGGTGCTTTGGTAAAGTTTACTTGATGTGATGCATGAGTCTCACGTGAGGATAAAGAAATTTGCCAACATACCATCTGTGAAGAAATTTGACAACATACCTTCTGTCATGTCAGTCTTAATGTACCCAGGCATGATAGCATTGACGCGAATGCCGCTCTTGCCAATCTCTGCGGCGATAGCGCGCGTGAAGCCCAGCACGCCGGCCTTGCTCGCACTATATGTCGCGGCTCCATATCCACGATGTAAACCTAGCAGACTAGCCACGTTGATAATTACAGGACTGACCAACTTGCCATCTTGTCTGTAGGATCTCACATACCCAGTCCGCAACAAGTATTGTGTGCCCATCATCAATCCAGTCAAATTCGTGTTCATGATTTCTTGCATGTCGGCAAAGTTTGTACGGATAAAGAGCCTTTTTTGTGTGATGCCAGCGCAGTTTATGAGAACGTCGATGCGGTTGACGATACGAGAGTGAGTACGAGGAGGTGAGCTGTCGTGGGCTCGAGGTGGCTGCTGCTTGCCGAAGACGCCCTCCGACTGCATGTCTTCCCTGCCCATCTGCTCCAAAGCACTGCTTAGAAAAGCTACGTCTTTATCCTCCTTGAAAAGATCACTTGGGTTGAATGTCGACCATGTTGCTTCCGACTCCTTATCTTCGCTCGTACCGCTTAATTCCTTGCCTACTTGACTGTGATCCCAAAAGTTGGGATCGGAGACGTCGCCCACTATATATTTGTGCGGTGTCTGTGTCTCCGTATCCTGGCCTGGGAGGGAAGCCACAGCTTCCCTGAGTGCTTTTTCATTCCGCGATAGTAGGGTACAGCGGTACGCGTTCTCAGCAAAGAGACGCGCACACGCCAGACCAATTCCGCGGGAGCCCCCGGTTATCAAGACGTGCCGAAGTCGGGGTTTAGATTCCTCGGACGGAGGATGCACACCTGTTCCGAATCTGCCAGCTGTAGAGTTGTTGGAGGAATGCGTGAGCTTGTCCAGAGTAAATGAGTTCAACTTTGGCCTTGTAATCCTTCCATGCGCAAGATTTGGACGTGGGATCCCGTCCGTTGATGGTGAAGGAATGGGTGATGAGCGTGTTTGTTTTGCATCGCTGGAGACCTGGGGATCTGAGAGAACCTTCACGAGGCTAGTTTCAGGATGAGTGGTTTGCTGGATGTGCTGGATCAAGCGTTCAAACTCGTCAGGGAGTGAGTCGGGGGACTTCACGAATGATTTAGCCGGGTGTTTGCGAATGGGAGGGTTTGGCACGAATAATCTAGACGGGTATCTGCGAATGAGAGGGTTTGACATTGTTGTAAATATAGAGACAAGCATTTGATGATGTCTCAAATTTTGATTGGGAGATTCCGGATTTGTAAGCCCGGCGCGAGAAAACGTGATGGGGTGTTGGAGCCTCCCTCGCGTTGTTCTCGTGCACTTGAGCCTCCGTCTAACTTCCAACCGCCTCTCACCAGCATGGCCGACAGCAATCTGACCGAATATGTCACCCTCGTATCTAATGATGGCTTCGAATTCAAGATCTTGCGCTCTGCAGCATGTCTCGCAGGCGCGATAAAGAACTCGCTGGATCCGACGTGTACGCTTACCCCTCATATGGTCCTAGTTGGAGATCAAGTGAAGTGAAGCAATACTGACCTTTTAATACACAGATGGCTTCAAAGAAGGCTCGGACAATCGTGTTACCTTGCCTACCATCAAGTATGCCCCGATCCGCTCCTTCGTCCCAACACACTCCGCCCAACAGACTGCCGTGAGGCGCGGACTATACCCAAGAACCTTGTCCTATACGAGTAAAGTGATGAAGCTGATGATTCATCGCTTGTAGCGGTGTTACTCTAGAAAAGGTCTGCGAGTACCTGTACTACAATCAAAAGTACGCTGAGAGCAAGGACGCCCCGGATATGGAGATTCCACCGGAGCTGTGTCTAGAGCTGCTAATCGCGGCGGATTACTTGGACGGTGAGTGAATATGATAGGACTTCAACGATGTATCAGAGTAAAGGCTAAATCACGTACAGTCTGAGGGAAATACAGGTATATCGAATCCACCTCTTCGCTTCCGAACACAATGTACACAATGTCCACAACTCCCAATAACGCAGGATGGATCCCGCTGTGGAACCAAATCAAGCGGCGCTTCCCAGGAATTTTTTGAGACACTACTCATGCCGGTTCACTCGTCAAATCAATGAAATCAGACGATGTCTTGGAGACAACACTTCCAACCTCCCATCTGGCGTCATCTTCCAAAGTTACGGACGGTTCAAGGATAGAATATACCCACGCAAGTTCATGGAGTCCGGAAATATGAACGCTGTTTGCTAGCCGCAATGAAGTGGATCTATGCCGCCGGGTTTAAATTCGAAGACAGTTCTATCCTACTCCTCCAACTATGCGCGATTTTCACCACAAGGTCTTGTCATGCAGATTTCAGAGTTGAAGCAAAGAAGCACTATTGTAAATGCAATGGGAGCAAAATTTTGCCGTAGGTGAGACCTGAACATGTAATTGCAATTTCCGAGTTCAGAATCAGTGGTTGTATCTTGCGTATTGTCTGCCATTAATGGCATTAAAGTTGATGTGATGCGTAAAACAAAGAGCTTCTAATATCCGAATGATCTGACCGTAATCCATTCATACTTTCATTTCAAGGTCTCACAGTGGCGTATATCAAGACGGAAGCAGTATCGGGGAATCTGGGGAAAGTGTAGGGTGATACGTTCTAGATCCAGGACCGCGAAGACGCAGTATGTAGGCCTATCCATATGTACATATGAGAAAGGCTGGCCCATGCGCAAATCTACTCCAACCACTGCGGCATTTGCTTATTACGCCGGGACAATACCTGCCCCCGACGGGAGGATTGTGGAGTTTTTAGCTTGCATCGGGTAATCTTCATGACTTCATTTGGGTTCAGCTCCGGGATGACGCATGCACTATGATCCTGTGGCAGGCTTAACGTCCTGGATTGGCAAATGCATCGCAGCTACGTCGTAATATTCTCGGCGAGTTTGGGTATGCATGTAAATTAATGTAATCATTCATCTGTTGTGCTGCTGCGTTTGACAACTTGGACTATGTTTCGTGAACCCGCAATGCCATCTTGGTGACCGGCCAGTACCAGAAGATCTTAAACATATCATTTATATAGCTTGGCTAACACAGGAGCACAAATGCGTCCCTTTGTATTGGTTGGCTCTCTGATTAGTCGACCATAAATTGATATCCTCTGATTGGCTACTTTAGCATCAATAAGAGAAGTTGTGGCAACACGCACATTTCACCTTTGACTACATTGAAGTCAAGGTGCGTGAGAATCTTCGAAACAGGTCTGGATGTTCTCGGCAGCCATTGATAATGTTCTCTCTAACATGACAGATGCATTTGAGATGCATTATTTCCCCCTATATTCTTATAATACCCTCTTCTCACAACGCCGTCCTCTTGGTTTATGTCCCTCGATAAATGGCTAGAGAAATACAATAAAGCTTCTCAACACATTATGTTGAAAAAATAATAGAATTCCTTTTCGATCAGGTCCCTTACTCGATTGAGAATTTCAGATTGTCACAAAGGTGTCTTTGTTGTCTTTCTGATCACATGCCGCACCTGTGAAACTGCTAAACTAATGAGGGTCAACAGTATTACAAAATTGAGTTCGAAGATACTTCATAGCCTTCTCATTCTCATTGGGATTCATGATGAGATTTGTTTAGCTTTTGAATCACTTACCCTCAATTTCATAATACATGGTATGTTCAGATCATTGCGCACTGTCGACAAGGCTTTCTTAGGTGCTAATAGGACGAGCAAAACTTTTGAACAAATTGGCTATTTTGACAAGTCCAAAGTCAAATCAACCCTGGGGACATTGAATCATATCCGTTGTCAGGAAGAGGCTTTGGTGCAGTCATTCCGCTCCCTACAAGTTTTATCGTCCACAAATGATATTGTGATACTATCTATGGTCGCATCATCTTAGTCTTTTTTTCCTGCCAGAAACACTCCACCAGCAGCAATCTATCACTTAGGTACATACAGGAGTACCAAAAGCCCCCAGACAATGCTACAAATACGAACAGCAAAACAAAGATAGCAAAGACACCTAGAAATGTCAGCTCCACACCGCCCCTGGAGCTGACAAGAAGGCATCCGGAAGCCTGCCTTCTGCCTCGCTCACCGTTACACAGAAACAACGCAGGTCCTCGGCTATTCCTGGATGATCTTACTTTTCCAATCATATGATGCGCAAAACCACATATGCTGACAGAAGGAGACCTCATTGTTGGAGCAATTGTGCAGAGATACACAATGACGAGGATTTCTTTAGTGGTTCGAGGGACGCCGGCATGACCCGAATTTGTGTTAGATGGACTCTGACATTACTTGCAGAGCAAACCGTACCGTGCGTTTGGTTGCAAGATGATCCCAAGACTTTACATTGACCACCCAAGAGACCAAGAAGTGGGAGATACGATACGATAAATTCACAAGGAGCTCACCGCCCGACTCTGGTCTGACACCTTCTAGGCAGATATTCTCCTCCCCGAGTCATTGGAATTATTCACAAAACGCGTCATGCAGTCTGTCTTATGATTTGCACAGCCGGAACTTGTGACCATCGATTTGACGATATTTAAGGGCATTGTGCTGTTCCAATGCTCTCGACGCACATTTCACAACTCACCTGACCCATTTTTCATTTCAGTACTCACTCAAGCAACGAATACATTATTATAAGATTTCTATCAACTATCAGCATGGCGAGTCTCGCAGACATCCAGGGTGACATTGTGTAGGTCAAATGTACCTCACAGCGGAGACAGGGAGACTGACAACGAAGTAGAGTCGGTCTTTCGAAGGAGACAGAACTCTTCTTCTTCTTTGAGATTCTCGATGTCACAGCTTTCCGCTCTCAGATCACAGACCTAATCCCCCTCATCACTACAGCCGAGCAAGCCCAGAAAGGCCGATCCGATATTCGTGCTTTCAAGGCTAAGCAGCGTAAGCTTGCCACCGACGGAGATGAGGAGACCTCTGATCCCGGAACGTTGCCTGTCGTCGGGGTCAATATTGCATTCTCTGCCAAGGGTATCGAAAAGGTCGGTGACATGTTTAGATCCATAAACATCCCTGAATACTGACCATTATGCAGATGGAAGTCACTGGCTCTGACAACATTGGTGACGAGATATTCAACGCTGGCATGATAAAGGATGCCAAGAACCTTGGAGACAAGGAAAAGCTCCCCCAACAACCCGAATACCAACCCGAATGGAATGAGATATTCCTTCAGGAGATCCATGGAGTAATTCTCATCACCGGTGACACGCACCACGCAGTCTATACAAAGCTTGATGAAGTCAAAACCATCCTGACCAAGGAGAATACCTCAGTTGTAAGAGAGATTGCAACACTTGTTGGTGACGTAAGACCTGGGGATCAGCGAGGTCATGAACAGTGAGCGCCATTTTGCCCTTCAATTTACAACAAAGTCTGACAGGTACAAGCTTTGGATACAAGGATGGTATTTCCCAGCCTGCGATTGATGGCATCGACGCTATATCCAGTCCAGGACAAAGTAAAGTTGATCAGGGGTATGGCTCTCTTCAACCTAAATGCCATGCAAATAGTCCTCTAACGGAATTCTTAGTGTTGTTCTTGTCGGGCGGGGAGGAGATGATGATGCGAACACCAGGCCATCGTGGGCACTCGATGGAAGCTTCCTAGCATTTCGCAAGCTTCTCCAAAAAGTTCCCGAGTTCAATCAGTATGTATTATACTTGCTCCCAGCGCTGGCTATACAATTCTAAACCGAATCAGGTTCCTCGTTGACAAAGCCCCGAGCGTGGGTGACCCTACCGCAAACGTCGCTGATCTCCTGGGCGCTCGGCTGGTAGGGAGATGGAAGAGTGGTATGTTAGAAGCGAACTTGGTCTGACTTTCACTGACCTTGATACACAGGTGCACCCGTGACGGAAGCACCACTCCGAGATGATGTCGACCTGGGCAATGATCCTCAGAGGAACAATGACTTCACCTTCATCAAGGGAAACCAACAAAGTTGTCCCTTCGCCGCTCACGTTCGAAAAATGAATCCAAGGGGAGATCTTTCTGAGAGTACGATCAAGCCTCGTCTTGTTGCGCGACGTGGAATCCCGTTCGGATGTGAAGTCACCGAGGAGGAGAAGCACACTGGCAAGACTCAGCACGAACGCGGCCTGTACTTTGTTTGCTATCAGAGCAACCTTGCGAAAGGATTTAACTTCCTTCAAAAATGTAAGGAGGACGCTCTTTTTGAAATGTCACCACAAACGCTGATAATTATAGCCTGGGCGAACGAAGTCGGATTTCCCCCTTTCACGCCACAGGTCCCGGGACAGGATGCCATCATTGGTCAGACAATCCATGAAGATGTCAGGACTGTCACAGGCTTTGATAAAGACAGCCTCACGCAAGGACTGCCTCTGACGGCGCAGTGGGTGACTTCGGAGAATGGGGGTGGAGAGTACTTTTTCTCCCCTTCTCTCCCATCGCTAAGAAACACGTTCGCTTGTTCGCATACATAGAACCAGACCTCGTCACGGACAAGTCATGTTCCCAAATGTATTTATCGATTGAGGGGTTTCTCACTAACGATGAACGTGATTCGTTGTTCATGAAGAGGTATATAAGAGAACCCGTGGACTCGTTACTCTAATCACTCTCGGATATTGATTCTGGCTGGGGTGTTGGTTTCTGATCACGTGTGGACTCGGGGTATTTGATTGGCTGCCAATATAGTGAATATATCTCATCGGACGTGGAAATATTTCTACATTAGGCTGCGATGAATGTGTACTCCCCATCTCTGTTGTTTCATCTAATTTCCAAATTAACGCAACCGTTGATATCTCACTGCCCCTTGAAGCTGCTACTCGGAAAAGCCACTCGCAAAGTGACGCCATCTGCGAGTTCGCCAAGAATCGTCATAGATTAGACCTCGTCGAACGCGATGCCTAGACGGCGATCTATATTGCCATAGTCATCGGGATATCTCATGTACGTAACGACTACTACTTGTAGGTATACTTTTCTAGCTTCTACGTATTCGTACTTTTTCTCGGCGAAGACGGAGCCTAGAGAGCACCGAAGATTCGTGACGGAATTACTTTACTTCCGTCTGCTTCCTTGAGGGTGACTTGTTATTGGACTATCCCATCTGCACAGCCTGCGACACCATGGTGTACGCATCATGAAGTTTGTTCTTATGATGATCAAGCGGTCATTCAGCTCACCACATGTGAAAGCAATGACGCAAAGATGGATCGATGAAGAGTGTATAAAGAGAGTGTCAACTCGTATCAACAACTTTCCATTCCACAGACACACTTTTGGATAGTCAATCAACACATACACCATTTCTAACCAAGGATTTCACTACCCGAACCAATCCCACCCACCCACACTTTCAACATGCAAAACAACAGCGGTCAAGGTGTGTCCCACGCCACCGGCGGCTCACACGTTCCCGAAGCAGTGCAGAAGAAGGCACCTTCTGGTCTCGAGGAGAGCCTCCCCAACCCGGTACGAAGCATCTTGACAGTCTTGGCAATATTTCACTGACCAGTATCTGTTCAGGTCCACGATACGACAGGCGCCGATGGCCAGGACACCCAAGGCAAAGGTGTCAGCCACGCATTGGACAAGCCTGACGCTTCCAAGGTCCCCGAGACGGTACAAAAGGCAGTTCCCGAGAAGTTGGAGCGTGCACTTCCCAATGCCATCCACGACACTGGTTCTACGAAATAGATTGTTGAAACCTGCAATGCCGAACGGTAGAGGGATAGTTTGCGATAGATAGACTCGAAGTTGTCACACGATCCTTTAATGTCAGTCTGATTTTGTTCAGTGTTGCCTCACCCGAAGTCTTGACATGATCAATCACGTGCGCCTTGTTTGTGTCTGGTAGTTGGAGATGTCAGCCAATGGCGAGATGCAATAAATAATCAATGGAATCTTAACTCAGTAAGGGGGTTTCGAATATTGCTAGCAGTGGATGATATATTTTGTCAACATGGGCTGGACTAAATAACACCTAGGTATGTGCATGTATCTATGTTGTAGTCTTTTGTAGGGCTGAAATATCGTAATATTGTACCCTCGGTTGCATTCTGTCCAACTGGAAGCACCACGACGAAACGCATGGATAATTAATTGATGCCATACTCTATACACTATATCTACATTCTGTCTGCACTCTGCACTCTGCACTCTGCACTCTGCACTATGCACCCTCGACTCACTCCCACGAAAACCCACGCAAGCTCAAGATAGCAGCTTCAATCCCACAGCCGAGGCTTGCTAGCGCGTGCGATAAGAGATAAATCTATGCAAGTCCACTAGCCCCTCTTCCCCAAATCTTTGCTGCTTTTAAAAGTTTGAGATGACAATGTCCACTCGTCCACTCGTCCATGACACTCGCTTACTCCCACAAGGATCTCACTCACGCCTAGGCCTACCCTTTGTAGGAGCAAAGAGCGGGGGAAGCTCGTACACGACCGTGGCTCCGCGATTGCTCCATCCTGCCATGCGCCGCCCCAATGAAGAGGTCCCACGAGTCGAATCACAAGACTAGCGAGGGCGATGGCGATGGCACCTCGCCGCAAGATGTCGCCCTCATCAAGGCTGCCTCCCCGGCTGCATCGGCTGCCTCAAACTCGAATTCCTCTGCCTCATCGTTCCGCAACGTGAGCGCATGCAACCGCTGCCGCCTGCGCAAGAACAGATGCGACCAACGCCTCCCCTCCTGCGCATCCTGCGATAAGGCCAGCGTCAAGTGCGTTGGCTACGATCCCATCACCAAGAGAGAGATACCGCGGTCCTACGTCTACTACCTCGAGACCCGCGTTGCGCATTTGGAGTCGCTGCTTCAGGAAAACTCCATTTCCTTCGCGCCAGCCGAGGACTTCAATCCGCGCTTCATACAATCTGCCAATGACTCTGCCACAAGCAAAGCCCCGTCGGCGACAGGCGGCACCCAGCAGCCTCGCAAAGGCAACTCCAAAACGCCCCCCGGTGGCATCTCCAAGGAAGAGAGCGACAAGTACGACCGCGAGAAGCTCACGAAGCTGGTTTCCAACATTGGCATGGTCTCTGTGCAGGGCGCCAGTGACCCTCGGTATTTGGGGTCTACATCGGGCATATCCTTTGCAAGAGTTGTGTTTGCCGCCGTGAAGAGCTCGGTCTCGGGCTCTTCCTCTGAACGTGGGAGTGTGCGCGGTGGGAAATCACTAACTAGCAATGTGGCAAGCACCGTAGCAGACGGTGGCGATTCGATGCGAGATTCCTTCTTCGGCCTCCATACCAAGCCTGCCATCCGGCAAGCTCCCTTCCCAGACCGAGAATTGGGGTCCCGCCTTGTCGAATTGTACTTTGAGCATGCGAACCCTCAGATCCCCATCCTACACCGTGGCGACTTTATGGACATGTTTGAGAGGGTATACACATCCGGCGAACGGCACAGAACATCCCGAGAGTCGTATATGCTGAACATTGTTTTCGCCATTGGTGCCGGTACAATCTTGGGAAGTTCAGATCCTGGTGATAGCCCCTCCTCGGACAACAACACCCCTACAAAATCACGATCGTCTCCGCCGAGTAGCAAAAAGCGGCGAATCGCAGGTCAACAACACCAACCCGAGGAGTATCACGCTTCTGCCATCGTTCACCTGGAGAATTTTCTTGGGTCCACTCCCGCTAGCCCAGACGGTTTTGGTGGTGGCCTTGAAGAGCTACAAGCTGTTTTGCTCCTTGCTGGGTTTGCTCTCTTGAGACCCGTTGCGCCAGGTTTGTGGTATATTGTGGGCGTTGCTGTCCGGTTGGGCGTTGATCTAGGGTTACACTATGAGGACGGTGTGGGGATCGATGGATCGGGGTCGGAAGACCAAAATACCGCCGAGTCTGAACAAGCAGAAGGAGACGGATCAGCATCTGCCAACAGCGCAAAGATCGATGCAAAGGAAAGGGGAAGAAGGCAATGGGTTCGCGATCTCAGGCGGCGCTTGTGGTGGTGCGTTTACTCGTTTGATCGACTTGTGAGCACATGGTACGTACAACCTTTTTTGTGCCAATCATGGGGGCTTGTTTATTGTAAATACCCATTCTGTTACATTTTAGCATGGTTCAGTTTGCGGACCACAAAGGTAGCCAAGTCGGTTCTGCCCAGTCTTATTGGATCTGCTAGAAAAAGAAATGTTGCAAGCATGATGGCATTCTCCGACACGATTACGCTCCTTTGATAAGAAAATGCTAACCGAACTTTCAGTGTGGGGAGACCCTTTGGTATCACCGATCAGGTCGTCACGACGGAATTCCCCTCCACTCTAGACGATCGCTTCATCACGAAAGAGGGGTTCCTTGACCCCCCAGAATATTCGGAGCGGTCGACGTACAAAGTGGTAGCCCATCACTATTTCCGGTTACGACTGCTGCAGTCGGAAATCCTACAAGTCCTACAATATCGACAAGCCCAGCAAGCAAGAGTGAGTGGAGCGAACCAAGGGAATGATTTCATGCATACGAAGCTTCCCTCGCCGTTCCTGGTAAACTTCGACTCATTTCGAACATGGAGGATCGACATTGACCGGCGTCTGCTCGAATGGAAGGAGTCTGCCCCAACCCAACTAGACGCGGGTGTGCAGTTTTCGCCCCTATTTTTGGAGCTCAATTACTGGCAAGCTATCATTATGCTCTACCGTCAGAGCTTAGTGGTCCCATCTGGACTTCTTGAGGAGCTAGGGAACACGGATGGTAATGTCAGGAGTCCGTCTGTGGTCACCGTCGAAGAGAGAGAAGATGAAGAGCTCGTCTTCCTGAAAGTAGCCGAAGCTGGACAAAAGGTTCTGAAACTGTACCGGCAGCTACACCGCGTGCATCTTGTCAACTATACCTTTCTCGCAACACATCACTTGTTCATGGCTGGTAAGTCATCTATCCTTATGGGTAGATACAGTTCTGATACATATCACTTAGGCATTTCTTTCCTCTATGCTGTGTGGCACTCGCCTGCCGTGCGCTCTCTCTTGGTACGTTGAGCACTTTTCAGTTTTTCACCACCAACATGTTACACGACGTCAAAAGGTCTGAAATTTATCTAACTGAATTAAGTCTCTTGACGACGTCGATTTTACCGTTCTTGCCGCAACATCCGTGCTAGGCGATTTGATCGAAAAATGTCCCCCAGCAGAAGCCTGTAGAGACGCGTTCGACCGCATGAGCAAAGCAACCATTCAGATGTGTATGTCAACAACAGGCTTTGGGCCAGACGCTCTCCGTGGGATACCGCAGCAACATGCGTCCACCCAAAAGTCTTATTCACCAAATACAACTTACACATCTACATCTGACCCAGAAGCGAGGTCCGACACCGAAATGACAGGATTCCCAGCAAATAACAACTACTTTCAACAGCCACGGCGCCCCCCTCCCCACCAAACTCCTCGATTTGATATGAATCTACGGGATCTATTCTCAGAAGATGAAACCGACAAGCGCTCATTCAGTCGGATATCAAATCAACCAAGTAGCATGCGACCGCCTCCACCTCGACAACCAATAAAACAAGAGCCACGACAGTTCTCGAGCGACGTCAAAATTTCGCCACGGCTACGAAACCACACGCAAACTTTCGCTTTCGATCCGAATCTCCGCCCTCCGCAAGCCATCCCTTCTCCTTCGCATCAGCAAGCGTTCCCCGCCTCCGCCGCCCCCCTGACCTCACCCTACCAGATCTCCAGCCAGCTCCCCTACAACAACTTCGCGCAGGACATCACGTCAACATACCCCGATCTAGGCTTCTCAGACCTTGACTTCCTAGATTCCGTCCCTGTGCAGGGTGCTAGCAATCTGAACGCCAACAGCGACGCGGCGGGCGGCTTGCAGGATCTGGGGTTTGGCATGGGGTTTGGAGACGGCACACACGACTGGAGCGACGGGAATGGTTTCGATTTATTCGATGGATTCTTCTTCGGCCCCGGGGGTAGTGGTGGGGTGTAACGTGGGATGTGGGATGTGGGATGTAGGACGCACGCGGGGCCCGGCGAACTCCGGTACATGGCGTATGTACATATTGTCAAAGGACATGTGACGACGTGGCGGGATGTACGATATGAAACCTTGGGGGAGGGGGAACGCACGTGCTGTCGATCAATAATCCATGGAAGCGGCGCGAGACTTGGTATAATTATACTGTACATACGAGGAAGAAATGGGTGGTTATTTGTCATGCCCATGTATGTATGTAATGGGTTGGAATGAGAACGCGACGGAACGGGCATGTGGCACGGGATTAATAATAACGAAGGATGGATGCATACATAGGACTGGCATGTTATTATTATTATCGAAAAAAGCATGGGTGGTTCAAATGTTGTATGTACTCGGGGATAATCCATGTTGGAACCGTTGGCGGGATTCTTTTTTTTTTTTTTTTTTTTTTTTTTTTTTGGGGGGGGGGGGGGGGCGGTCTCGTTTATATACATTTATACACTGGAAGAGGAAGTACCTTTTTAATAAACAGCGCTATTAATTAATTAATTAATTAATTAGTCCTTCCCTATCTATCTATCTATCTATCTATCTTTTTAGCGACATAAAATAAAAGTGCCATTTATGCAGCAGTCCAGTGACCTTTTTTTTACATACTTATAAGTAGGTAATAGTAGATAGGTAGCATGTAGCATGTAGCATGTAGCATGTCTATCGTCAATTGATCAATTAATCAATTAGTTAAACCAGAAGCTTACGCTAAAGCTCGGGGTTAAACTCGCCACGTAATGCCACCAACCGACGGGTATATACAGACAGTCTCCGGGTCCCACGACGCCTTCTACGAATTCGGCGTCTTGGAAGTCTTCTGGATACTTGTCTTGCCATGCTGCTGCTGCTGTTCTTCTCTTCTCCTCCTCTGCGTTTACATTTCCATCTCCATCTCCGTTTCCAATCCCGTCTCCTTTTCGCCAAGGTGACCGTTCTGGAAATGCGTCAAAGAAGTCTTCTAGGTCAATGGTAGATGTGTTGCTCATGTCTACGCCCATGTCATCGACACCTCTAGGATGCAGGCTCGCGGTCTGAGAAGGCGGGTATAGACGGACATATTTGTGACCGACGACCTGGGATAGGATGTTGTGGTACGGGTCCGTGTGTAGGGGAGATATTGTATTTGCGGGGCCGAACCAGGCGTTTAAGAGGGGATCTTCGAGCTTGGGGACGGGTTTAATGTGCGAATGGGTGGTGGGTGGGGGGGTCGAGTAGCAGTAGTCCGGGATGGTGATGTCGGAACGCAGTGAGGGTATTTGTGCGAAGAGATCGTGTTGCGCGAGGTAGCCTGTCTTGGGGGTATCTGGAGATGAATTTGTCGTCGTCGTCGTCGTCGTCGCCTCATTGCCCTTCGAGGTTACAGATCTGACGGGCTCCAAATCTGCGTCCCTAAACATGTATTCATCCATGAACTCGCCAAAGCTTAATATCTTCTGTCCCCAGCCCTGATCTGTGTAGCTGCGTCCAATCTCCACGGGTACCAGTCTTCGTCCACCCAATGTTCTTTCCATCAGATAGTCCACTCTACTCCAGGGTCTCTCGTCCAGAGCCGGCCAGTGATCAATCGCTCCTCTGATAATAATCGGTATCTCAGTTTCTGCGTTTGATATCCGAGTTTGAAAGGCCGAGAGACTGAGGTTCGTAAGACGGGGAATAGGCGAGTGCAACATCAGAGGTGATGCCATTGTCGAGGGAAACGAAGTCGACATACTAGATTTTGCAGCTCGGTGGTCTGGAAGTTCGACTTTTCGCCGTTTCGCAGAACGTTGATCTACCGCCTCCTCTCGTTTAGCAATGTGATGCTGAAGCGCACTGAACCAAAGTTCAACAAGATCCTCCCTCTGTGGCGCGCCCGTGAGAATGAGCGCCATATCCAGTCCTTTCACGGTCTCTGTGATCCATTCTCCTTCTTTATCCATCTCCATCTCCTCCTCCCTTTCAGCCCGCTGCTCCAGCTCTCTCAACACCTTCCACAACACTGCATCAGTATACAGCCTTCTCCAACACGTCTTCACCTCTCTATATGGAACATCGTGTAACTTCTGGTACGCCAACTGTACGCACATAGCCGGGTTCCGCTCCAATATAACTAGAGCAGGGCGACCGCATTCGAGAATTTCGTCATCGTCCTGTGAAACTGTTAATTCGGAGCGAGTTAGTTGGATGATCTCAGCGAGCGTAGGCGCGTCTTCTCCGACCATGTTTGTAGATTTGGACATGGACTAGAAGCGCAATTGTGCCGTTGGTTGTTGAAAGAAGGAAAGTTGAAAGTTTGGATGACAGCTGTAGCTTGAGCTTTGGCCACGCTGGACCTTTCTGGTAGCCAATGACGTCGGATCTTCACCCAACGTAACCCTTGTATCTGGGCTTGAACTTTAATATACAAATGTTCAAAGGCAGATTTGACAGGAGAACTGTCACGATTCATTTGACAGTCCCGAGGACGCGTCACTTCGCGGTGGCGATGTTTCATTCGAAAAATCTAGTTACCATTTATCTTGCATTTCAACATGTCCATGACCTGGACTTATATGGTCCAGACAAATGCTGCACGCACCGCACACGCGACGCTATTGTACAGATGATCTCCACTCAGTAGAGATCCCGGCCATATAACCAAAGGGAGCCCTTGAGAACTCGATGACAGAGAAAGAAAAAGATTACAAGTATATTCGACCAATAATGATGGGTTTAATCAATAGATGAATGTCCTCCCCTATATACGAAGAAATACGCTCATAACTAGATAAATTCGTTGAACCGTAAACGTCATTCTCATGGGCGGGGGGGGGATATCTCGATAGGAAAAAAAGGCGCAGTTGACGCATAGTAAAGATGGCCGAAGAGGGGCCATGGGTATCAAGCTGAAGGGTTAGACAAAGAAGAGGGAATTAAATCATCGGCGTCCTGCATCGATGGAAGGCTACCGATGGTGGTAGTCGTATGTGACGATTGTTGTATTCGTGTAGGTTGAATGATGGCTCGAGAGATGGACGCTAGAGTTGTAGAAGAAGATGTCTTTTCACACACAGCTGTCTCGTTTGACAGCGACGCGCCAGCATCTGGAAGAAGTTGATGGGGTCGATTAGCCAATTCGTACTCTTGGGATTGTTGGGAGATACGTGACGCTCGACGGGGCGACAGAGGATACGTTCGACCGTTGGAAACTATGGGCGTTGATGCCCTGGAACCTCGTCTAGGGTAAGGCGTGACAAAGTCATGAGTGGTAATGGAGTCGGTAGGCGATGGTGCCGCGCTCGAATGTCCATTTTCCAGCAACCCTCCCACGTCATAGAACGATACCCGTCTACCTCCTACACGCGGGCTTGGCAGTGGTTCCTCTGTGATGATTGGCTTCGACTCAAATTCTCCGCTCGACTGCGAAGGGCGTGATTCTGATGTAGGGAATTGCCAGTTTGTATCCGAAAAGGGAGCAGCAGGGCCATGGGTAGCAAGGATATCTAGATCAGCGACAGGTGCTATTCTCGTTGCGGTATCTGGCCGTTCTGCAAGTTCTGGTTTCGTTCGATATCCGAGAGAGCGAGCAAGATCCTCATCGCTTCCCCATTGTTGAAGAGTACTTCTTCGCGTAGAAGACCTGCGATCCATGCTGTCGGATGTAGATCCACCTCTGTATTTTGCTTTCTTGACGCCTTTGTCCCGTAAAAAGGAACCCAGAACGATAGCATTGGAGACAAATGTAGCAGCGAGGACCTCGGACGAGGCAAATACGGTTCGAAACTGCTGGAGCCCACGGCGTCTGATGACCAGGGGTATGCGAGCACCGGTGAGAACAATGAGCATGATGGACATGGAAAAGAGGAGGATAAGTGATATCTTTCGTTTGAGACGCATGCTCGAGCGGAGGATGATAGGGATGGGGAAGACGACGAGGAGGATATCGGTGATTATATCGGTGATGCCCATGGTGAGCAGATGGGCATAGCCTTGACGGCACCTTGGACCAGGATCTGGAATGACTTGCCAGTAATGGCTGAACGGCTGGCATTCGGAAAGGGTGGCGATGAAGACGCCAATGAAGGTGATGAGGAGAAAGATGCGAATGCCCTTCAGACCCGTCTCATAGCCCTTTTTCCAGAACCGCTGCGTCATTCGCTTTAGGAACTCGGAAACAGTGAACTTGGCCATCCAGATGCTAGAACTACTTAGTACGAATACTCGGTTTTGTTGGATATGACATGCTTACAAAAGGGCGTAAAATACCCTCGCTGCGAGGACCATCTTGGCACCGATTTCATGTTGGTGTATCACTGTGAGATCAGTGATGTTTTCAGCATCGACGTTGTTGGTACCATAAATGAGTACGACGTGAACGAAGGCCATTCTTGCCAGTAGCGGAATGATGCTGCATGCCATGATTTTGTCCTCGCGAAAGAGCTGTTCATTGCGAATGTAACGGCCGGCCAGGCGGACGAGGATTATGACGAGCGAGAAGATGGTACACCACCAGCTGTAGAGGAGCGTCGGGTTGTTGGCGACGCGCGAGCGAGGTTCGGGCGGCGAGTCGTTGTAAAAAGAGCGGGGGAGTATCATGGCGTTGTTGAGTTGGCCACGCAGACTCCCACCTCCGAAGAGGGCGAGCTGTTGGGTTGTCGCGTGCGCAGTGATGGTTTTGAGCAGCGTAGACGGCGGTTGTCGGTGGTGGATTGATGATATTGGCGATCTGCGGGCGCATGGACCATGGTAATACGTCGGTGTGCGTGGGCGTGGGCGTGGGCGGCGTGGGCGTGGAGTGGACCCGAGGGCGCGGGATAGCGTGGGTGTGGCTTCGAGGTTATGGGGGGGCGCGCAATATTGAGAGCTGGGCGGGCAGTGAAGATGATTCGAAGTATGTGTAGTGTGAGGGAGAGATGATTAGAAGTGAGAGACAGAGAGAGACAGAGAGAGAGAGAGAGAGAGAGAGAGAGAGAGAAAAGGCAGGAGGAGGCTGAAGTGAAGGCGTCCCCACTGCCAGTTATGAGCCTTGTAAGCTTGTGAGGGCGGACCAAGACACTTATCGTCCGCGCAGGACGCTCCTGATGCAGAAACGAGTGGCGGCGATGATGATAACGCACGCCGTGCCTTGGGGACTCGGTGTGCACGCTCTAGGCTAGTGGGTGTGGCTGCCCTGGCGTCCAGGCAGGTATGTATGTAGGTAGGTCAGTGTCACGCCGAGGAACAGCTTGCTTGCTTGATGTCCATGTATGTATACAAGGAAGAGGAGAGATAATTACAAGTGCGAAGAAGCGATAAAATTGCAGCAGGCAGTCGAGTGACAGTGACAGTGACTGCTATGTATGTATGTATGTATACTCGAGAAGAAGAAAAGAAGAAGAAGAAGAAAGAAAAAAAAAGGCATGACACGGCGATGAGTCTTTGGCATGGGGTCGGCACTGAAGCTGGCCCTGGCGGTTATACACATGAGGACTTGCAAACGTTGCCCATGACGATACAGTATTCGCCCGTTGGCATCCCTGTCACCTGGCACCGAGGCGTGACGGCGTCTTCTGGGGCCCAGCGCTCGCCTGCTTCCTTTGTGTGAAGGTGTGTGAGATTCTCGAGGATGATCCTGCGCCAACACGCAGCTGCACTTTGAATCTCCCGCTGAGTGGCTGCCGCCATATCGAAGTGGCACATTCCCCCATTGACGCCCGTCCGTCGCGGCAGGCTGGACGGGCCATATGGCGCCCTCGATAGTCATTTGGGGACGCGAATCATCTGCGGATGAGGTGGGATGGGACGGGCGGCGGGAAGAGGGGGTTGTGGTGGGTGGTGGGTTTATCATGGGTTGTGGTTGTATGTAGGTGTAGGTGTAGGTGTAGGTGTGGGTGTGGGTGTGGGTGTGGTTGTGGTTGTGGTTGTGGTTTGAGGGTTGACGGCCCCGCCCGCCTCAAGTTGAGTCCTGAGGCACTGAAGTGCACACCTTGTGCTCTGTGCCCTTCTCCTTCTTCTTCTTCTTCTTCTGCTACCTAATTACTGCCGATGATACGCAACCTGCAACGGCGAAGCGAGGCGGCATGGCGATACGATACGAGACGTTTGCGCAGCATCGCAAATTTGGCCGGTCAACAATTGCCCAAAGCAGGACGACTCGAGTGCGCCAATTCGCAGACGAGTGAGCGGAGACCCCGCTTGAAATGTTGGGCATCCCCGGTCCCGTACGCACTCATGCACCCATGCTCCCATGCTCCCATGCTCCCATGCTCCCGCTAATAATAATTAAGTATTCTTCTCGTAGTGCTCCCTTTGGTCCAGCCTTCCACCCGATGTTGGTGTTGCCTCGAGTGTATGTGTATGTACATATGTAATAGGTATTACTTACTGCAGGCAATCAAAATCACGCAGGCAGATCAAAGCTGGAAGACCATCGACCCGGAAAGCCACCAGCAAGGCCTTTGTATACCGTGTACGAGCCTGCTCTAATATTGGTACTACACATGCTCCTGGAATAGACTGTGCTAATTCGCCCTGCCAGGACAAGTGTACACGGTACATAATTCCAACCTCTCTCCTATTTCATACAGGGCGAAATGATCCTGGGCCCGATGACCGGTCCGCCTGTCCTGGGTTTCTGGTTATCGGAACCGTCATCTTTTGGCCTGACAGCTCCGGCCAGCCGACGCTACTTGACGATCCTGAAAGAGCTAACAATCTGGCCTTGTGTGTGTGTGTGTAGTATGTACTATGTATGTGAGGGCAAAAATATAAAGTACCCCGTAAGTCGTGTGTGTGTGTACAAATCCTGCGCAGCTACACATTGTTTGCCCCGACTCCGGCCTCGCCAAAGATGCAGTCCCCCACAAAGCGGAGGCAGCTCTTCCGCATATGCGAACTCGGCGTGACAAGTGGATATACAGTAGTGTACTGACCTTCTCCCACATTGATGGCAAATGTTCTCGTGTCCTATGGGAGTTATCCAATCTCCATGATTATGTATAGCCCAGCCTGGAGGATTCGTGGTCACGGGTTGTGCGGATCATATGTATGTGGCCCGCAGTCCACGTGGTGACGAGGACAGTGCACTCAGCCTTGCCCAACACACACACATTTGTTGTTATTGTTGTTGTTGTTGTTGTTGAAGAGCAAGGCTGACTCAACAATAGAGGAAATAGGGAGGTACTCGTTGTGTTCAACCACCATTGTGAAAGACGGACTGAAGACACAAGAATAATTGTTCCAACTACTTGACACTTGACAGTGCTGGGCAACTTACTGTCGACTGTCGCGTTGGAGGAGAAAATAAACAGTCTTGACACCGGGCACTTGGAGATGATAGGTCAAAGACAATGCAAGGTAGATCCTTTTGCCATTCATGTTGGAAGTCGTAATGCATTTCTAGATCTTGTTTTCTAGATCTTGCTACGCCTTGTCTCTTCTTGTTACCGTCAGCGCGCTAGCGGTCGAATGATAGCTACATACCTGCTCTGTCTACATTTGTATCATGAGGGGGTAGCGAGAATTTCGCACAATTAAAATAAGTCTATGCCACGCATTATCAAAGTAGCAAAAGGCAAAAGGTATTAGATGCGAACACGCAGTTGCTTATTCCCGAACCTCGATGCACAAGTGACTATATCAGCGGGGACCTGCCATCTGATTTCATCAATACAGTACATGTACGCTCCAGTTCCAACTCCAACTCCAACTCCAGATCCAGACCCAGATCCAACATGGTTCTTTCGCATGTGAGAATGTCCAAGCTCCATGAGGCTTGAATGCGGACACACAACCCGACCTTTGAATGGAATTTTAGAGGCAGTACAATCAGAAAAGCAGCCACAGACAACAAGACACCTATATATATAACGCCCCCCCCTCGCGTGGTGAGAGGCCATGGGCGGTACGACAGACCTTTGACAGTGCTGAATGTGGAGTTGGCAGGATGAAATCATTGTTTGTTGTGTGGACGCGCTAGCCAAAAAAACCCGCCCAGAAAGCGATGACGTTTCGGTTTCAGGGCAAGCACACGAGCAAGTGCGAGAGGGAGAGGTAGTCAGTTCTTGCCTACAAAAGCGTGTCACCTCATCCCCTTACCTCCATTGACCTTTCATCTGCCTACTTCCTGCATCGTTACCAACTTTCTAAAAACCCAACAAAAGTCACTTGTCACTTCACCCCCCTCCCTTCCTGTCACGTCCGCTGCCCGCTGTTAAAACACGTCGTCGATCCTCACACGAGCAATGTCGGAAGCGCCCCACCTCGAGCTGAACAACACCGACCTAGATTTTAACTTGGATCCCTCAGCATCCTCCAACACTGCAACCCATTCCAACGGCAACACCAAGTTCCAGAGCACGCAGAATTCCCAGAACGGCATCTTGAACTGTGAGGTACGTCCCCTCCGACCTTGCCGAGACGCGCCTAACACCGTGCACAATAGTCTTATCTGCAGCTCCGCACGCCATCGAGCTCTCTTTCCTAACCACGTCTTTCCTAACCACCCATTCCTAACCACCTCACAGCCGCCGCACAATCCGCAACAAACGCAATGTCGGCCGTTCAGGACCATCCAGCCATCCAGAGCGTCAAGGACACGATGAACAATGGTGAGGTAAGTGCATCAGCCAGCCCTATAGACAGTTTGAGCCTCAAGAGCTAACAGCGTTTCTGCGATACAGATGGCCAACATGCCCGCTCCCGCCCAACACTGACGCCCCCAGGTCCCGTAGCACAGAATGTCAAGGCAGAGGCCACCAAGACAAGCAATGAGTTTGCTGACCTCGCCAACGCGCGAACCACACCGGAGCACCCAGCAGCCACTGGGCAGCCCCTCACACGTAGGCAATCCTCACGAGTTCGGTTTCCAGATCGGAGCTAATGTGGAACAGACTACCACAGCTTGTTCTACCGCCTTCTAAGCGTAAGTCATGACCCTATTCGCATTTGACCAACATGTACTGATTTTTTCCCAGTGGAAAAATCCGCGTGCGACTGCCATCTCCTTTGCCGTCACCGTTGCCTTCATCTTCGCCTCACGATACCTCAACGTCATCCGCCAAGTCTTCAAGATCGTCTATTTGACTCTTGGTGGTATGTAGTCTGCACGATGAATACATGTTGCATACACTAATGGTGGATACAGTGACGGCAAGTGCTGAGCTTGGTGGCAAGTTGGCGTTTGGCCGTGGCCTCACCTCCCAGTTCCGCCCCAAGAAATACTTCACCATCCCGAAAGCCTCCCTCGAGCGTCTATTAGACGACGTTGAGCAGTTCATCAACTTCTTCGTTATCGAGTCCCAGCGAATAGTCTTCGCCGAGAATGTGTACGCTAGTGGTGCTGTAAGTTGATATGCTTCTCGCATTCAATGACGTTGCTAACATGTCTTCTTAACCAGGCCTTCTTCGCGTCTCTAATCTCATACTTCCTGATCAAGTTCGTCCCGCTTTGGGGCTTGACCCTGATTGCCACGGTGGTGGCATACCTTGGCCCGCTCATCTACGTCAAGAACAAGGAGTTCATCGATGCCCAACTTGAGCATGGCTACAACTTGGTCAACCAACAAGCTACACAGATCAAGGATCTCGCCAGCCAACACACTGGAAATGCTGCTCAAACTATCCAGAATTATAGCAAGGAGTATACCAGCAAAGCTCAAGAGACCATTGCCTCATACCGTGGCCGGTCTACTTCTCCAGAGGTCAAGAGGGAGTTCCCTGCTGCACCCACACATGAGCCCGCACCCACACATGAGTCCGAGACAGAGCCAATAGAGCCCGTGGACCAGAGGGCCCCGGAGCCCGTGTCTTTGTAGACTCGCAAACGATACTGGACAGGCTTATCTCTCGACGACCTACCTACAACCTACATGTTGAAGAGACAGACCAACCCTCTCTACACTTGTATTACGTTCACATTCGCCAAGACCATGGGAAAACAACCACAATGTCTGGTCTCAACTCAACTCTACAATCACGATTACGTTTCCTTGCTATCCGACGCTCGATGCTTGGATGCATTGGAGTAAATTGCCGCCACACCTGTGTATCATTATTTTCTTAAAAGTTACACCTGTGATATGTCACGCGTCTCCTTCCCTTACTTCTTCCGTTCTGTTTCTTTCATGTCCTTGTTTCGGGGGGTATAGCTCTGGCTGGTCTAAAGTCTTGCACATGGCATGCATGGAAAAGGACGATTGGAATCAACCGTCGCGGACACACCACGGGAATTTGGTTTCCTCTTTACATAGATGTTTGGGGACAGTATCATAACGGCTTCACTTGCATAGGTGTCTTGTGTGTTTTGAATAATCCTTGTTACCACATGCGAGAAATATCTTGAACTCTGCCCAGGACTGTGTCCAGGACTGTTCGCATGCGTGTACGTGTTTCCATCATGCGCTCGCTCACTTACAGAGAGAAGAAACACTGGTCGAACATTGATCAAAACAAAATGCCAGAACAGCATCCTCTGGCCTCATTTAACGTCATTGTTACTCCACTTCGACTTTAGACTGCTGAGACACTATATTTTGGTGGTCTAGAATGCCACGCCGGAAGCGAAGCAATGAGCAATGGTTGTCGTGCCTCGTGGGCGGGTACCATGTATTTCCCCAGACTCAATGGATGGAGTCAAGTAGTTTGTACAAGGCCATTCCCCGATGCCCTCTTTCCATGGTACACTTTCTTGACTTCCCTACTCCTGCAAAGCAATGCTCTTTTCCTCTCCAAACCACTCCGGCTTCCTCAACAGCACATAGACCCTTCCCAGCGCAGGTGGCGCCAGCACCGCCGCCGCAATCACCAAAGCCTTTGTCGTAATCCCACCTCTCTCCTCATTGCCAGCAGCGGCTTGGATCAGCATGGTAGGGACCAGGAACGCCTCTCCAGCGAGCAGAGTCCAGTACGCGGATTTCCTTCGCTCGGGAGCTTGGACGTCGGTCGGCAGGCCGACGAGCAGAGGAACAGCCAGACTGCATGACAGTGCGCCGAGCCATTGCAGGAGCGTGACGGATGAGGATGAGGGTGAGGGTGAGGGCGAGACAGAGGGCGTATTGGGAGGATAATAGCTTGTAACGTAGGGAAGGATGGTGGAAGCGAAGGATAGCATGACGATTCCGCCTAGCACGTTGAGAGAGGCTTCGAGGGCGAAGGCGTACCGGAGGCATTGGGTGGCGGTCGGGGAAAGAGACATTTCTGATCAGGACTGACTGAAGTGAAGTGAGTGAGTGAGACAGATGGATGCTTTGATATGGAAAATTGTTTGAGAAATCAATCGACAGTTGTTATTTATTATTAATATGCAATTGATTGTAAAAGGAGGTCTGGTGTTGTTGTTGTTGTTGTTGTTGTTGTTGTTGTTGTTGTTGCTGTTGTCATCAGTTCTTCTTTCTCTATGTATGCTTCGTTGACGTCATGAATGTAGAATGGAGCATGGAGCATGGAGCGAGTCAAAGGGTCCTATATTCTGTTCCTTGGTTAATTAAATGATGCACATGTGAAGTGCATGTGGGAAAAAGACCGACTATGCATGTTTGTTTGTATATGTATATATGACGTTTGAGTACAAGTCAGATGCGAGAATATTATTATTGAGAGGAAAGAAACAAAAATGAGTAATAACGAGAAACACCGTATATTACCTACCCGGTTAGGATAATCTTCTTTGATCTGGGTTGAACACCATGTTTCTGTACCATGTTACCCACTACACAATGACTGACATGTCTACACTGGAAAGATAGGAAGCTAAAGTTGCACATCAAAGGACAGAAAGATGACAGACATCGTGTATCATTTGGACGATGACGACGAGACCCGAACATTGTAGATTGGTGGAAGGTGCCCGAGATGCGCTTACTCAATGTGTACTAGGCCCACGTGAGCTCGTGATTGTTCGCAACCTCCCGAGGTCAGAACGCGTCGAAACTTCAACTTTCAACCTTCAACATCATCCTTCTCCCGCATCCGCAACCACCCAATATGAGCAAGGCATCCATTGAGCAAGCTCTTACCGGCCTCATCCCAACAATAAACGGCCCTATACCACCTGAACTCGTCGACCTGGCCGTCTCTCTCTTGGCCCGCTCGCGAAGCGTCGCCAGTTCCTTGAAGTCTGAGGAAGAGATCGCGCGGCCCTATGCTTGCGCTCAATTGGCATGCGAAAGGTATGTCTTGCTCGGTTAGAGACTTAGACCAGCGTCTAATCACCAAACAGGCTCAAGAAACGCCTCAATCTCCCCACCATAACGTCCCGACCCCCCTGCCCTCCTCGAGTCTACAAAAAACTTTACACATATCTCGAGAGTGCACTTCCAGCACCTGTAAATACCAGAGCTCCAGAAACGCCACGAAAGGCTGCCACGCAAAGTTCGGCATTCGCGCGGTCGGCGCCAAATACACCACATACTGTGAAGAAAACGCCTGGGAGTGCAAAAAAGAAGGCCGCCGCCGCGAACGAACCTCCAGAATGGATAATGCCTACAATTCGCGCATTGCTGAAAGAGTTTTCATACCCGAGTGCAGCCCCGCACGTCTACACAGGCATCGAATCCACGCTTCCACTTCTCGCTCGCATGTCAGCAGTGGCACCCGAAACACCGAGTAAACGACGAGGACGGCCTCCGGCTGTACCCTTACCATCGGTCTCCGATCTACCAGAAGTACGTGTGCTTGGATTGATCGCAGTCATATTATTCTACGTTCTCTCGCGTATGTGGGACGAAGACATCACGCCCGAACTATTCCTCAAGTGGCAGGAAGCAGCGGTATCCACACTACGAAAATCAAAAGTTGGAAAAGAATTCACAGACGACCAGATACTTGAAGAGATAGAACAGTTCATGCCTATGGCACAAGAAGAGGGCTGGTTGCAGATGGAGTGGTTTCTCAACGTGACGCCTCAAGACATGGATCAAATGGAGGGTGTTGAGATCACGAATGGAGCCAAGATGGCGGAAAATGGGTTGGGTGGGGGCTCAAAAGACAACAGGAGTGATTATATTGGACTGGGTACAATGATGCAGGATACGACGGATTATCTGGGCGAGAGGCACCAGGAAGATTACAAGAGATGGAGAGCGGGGATCATGGCGAGAATAGAACGGATCGAGGCATCATGATATGAAATTGAACAAGGGTCCAACGATATCCCTTGATTGCTCCAGATTTCCAGAACCACATGTTGATAATGGCACCATTGTCCGCCATTTCATTATTCAGGCTGCTGTCTCCAAAACAAGAGTAACCATGCTCCGTCCGGGAACACTCACACTCACGCTTCCATCCGCCCCCACCATTGCTGCTTGTGCATCACAGTCGTGTGTGTTATCCGTCAACCACGCGCTCGCAGCCTTGGCCACGAACCCAGTAACTTTTACCGTCACAGACCCTGCCGTCGTCCCTCCTTGGATGACCTGCACACTCACCGTCCCATTGGCATTCTTGAACGCACTGACTTTTGCTCCCGATGGCGCCCCCGTAGTCCCGACCCTCACCGCTCCAGGCCTCACATATCGACTCCAGTTTGCGAATGCCCACAGCCGTTTCGAGGCCACGACGGACTTCTTGTCGTCGGATATGCGGATCAACTTGCTGTTGGTGGCGCCCCCTTGCACGCCCACCCAGTACAGATATGCGGATGCGTTTGCCTGGACAATGGCGTCGTGGATCTTGTTCGCCCACACCAGGCCCTCGCCCGCTCCGTTGTTCGTGTACCATGCCGCTGTCCATGCCCCCTGCAGATCGGCGTTTTCTGTCTGCCAGACGGGGTGCTTTGAATTCATGGGCGAGCCGGGTTGGGATGTGTAGGAGCTGGGAAGGAGTGAGTGAGTGGTCGGTTTCTTGGGAAACAATGGGGAGGAGGAAAAGAAGAAGAAGAAGAAGAAGAATAATACATAAAGCGTGTACTACTACTCACTGCGCAGTAACGGTTCCAAGCATGGCGTCCACGCTGGCTAAACTCGCCATCATGCCGCTCTGGCTACTCCACCCCTCGGCGTCACAACACGCAATCCGGACGCCCGTCATATTGCTATTATCCAGCGTCGGTCTCAACACCTTGATGAAGTCGGCCGCCTGCTGTCCACTGCTCCTCATGCTCGCATAGCTCGTCGTCAGATCCGGCTCATTGAGGAACCCGAGATGCGTTATCTCGACCCCGAGCTCGCGGTAGTAGGTCAGGTATTGCACGAGGTAATTAGCATACGCCTGTCTCCAGTCGCCCGACGAGCAAGTAGCGCCCGAGACGCCGCACAGGGAGCCGCCATTGGCATCGTTGTTATTGGTCTTCATGTACCCCGGCGCAGACCAAGCGTTTGCGTAGACGGTAGACACGCCGTATGTCCTGACTGCCTCGGTGGAGACCCAGACTTGGCTGTTGTCGTTGCCGTCCCAGACGTACTTTGGCGTCGCGCTCGGTCCCCCGGGACTCTTGGGTTGGATGGAGACCATGTGATCCGACGACGAGTCGGGCGATGACCCGATGCCGTTGCGCAGAATCGAGAGCCCGGCTCCCGATGTGCGGTTGAAGAGGAGATCGAGCGAATACCGCTGCAGCGTGCTGGACAGGGCGTGCATCTGGTTCGCCCTCTGGAACGTCTCAGACATGCCAAAGCCCGACATGGTTTGGTATGTCTTTGTGACATCGACGGTTATCGTCGTGGTGCTTTGTCGAGGTTCGAGGACGAGTCCGAGTCCGAGGCATGGCACTGCGAGCGCAGCCAGGAGAAGAGCATAGCGCGCCATCATTGTAGCAGTAGTGTGGTATTACCATGTGGCGACCGACGACACTACCAGGCAAGGAGATTGTATAGATTTGCGCAGTCGATATTCCATCCACGCACGACGAGTCCTTTTCTTCACCTTTTGTTGTTGTTGTTGTTGTTTTTCTTTGGGGGGGGGGGGGGGGGGGGGGGAAGGGGGGGGCTCTTCATCAAAAACCAAGAATTTCCAAGGTCCAAGTTACAAAAGTTTACATTAATTATCCAGATTGCCCGTCGTATGGCATCCATCGGCAGTAACTATTACATGGCTTCCCCTCCCCACACTCACTCGCAAGACCAGGTTCCCCACAATCTGAAATTAATCTGCATACATACCCTTTTTTTTATATAATTAGCTGCCATGTGGGTGTCGTAGATTTCTCGCCAAGCGTGCCTCGGGTTGAGGGGGTTGAGGGGGGTGTGGACGCTGTCTTTTTTTTTCTTTTCTTTTCTGTGGTGGTGGTGGTGAGAGATTGGTTGGTTGCAAATTGTATCCTTGTTCGTATATATACAGTCCGGATATTTATTGGTATGGAGGCTCATGGTGGAGTGTGAAATGAGGTTGAGATGCTGCCAATGGCATAGCTAGATCGTAACGTTTTGGCCTGATGCTGGATTCACGCTGTTCAACCGTAGGCGGAAAGACTAGGGCTGAATGAACCGTGTGACGGTGAAGATATGTGCACACAGTACAAAGTCTAACCTAGCGGATACGGCAGGGTGGCGTGCAGTTTGCTTGAAGGGTTTAGCCTATGTTGGAAATATTGTCTCCGGGCGTGAGCAAAAGAATTGAACTCAGGTTCAAAATATCCATGTCATGGTGGAAATAGGATGTAGGGGGTACAAGTACCGGGGTATCATATTACATAGTGCGTTACAAACTAATTTGTTTATCTCTTGATCAAATTTTCTCAAAGCCTTGACGTCCCCTGGAAATAACATCTCCCAGGTCCATATCTGTCGCCTTTCCGCGCATACCAGCAACGAAGCGACGGCTTCCGTCTTTGTTCTGTCTATGTCGCTCTTCCTCGGCTGCATCTTCAATCTCACGTAACCGCACGCGTTCGGCTCGCTGCTCTTCTAAAGATGAAGCTGCAGCAGACATCTTCGCAAGTTTCTCGGCTGCACTTTCTGTCGGTGCCGGTGCCGGGAGTGGATCTTGGCGGGCTGGTCGGTCTTCAAAAGATCGGCGGCGGGATCGCTCGTGCTGTGACGGCGAACGAGAAGAGTGTCTAGCGTCGTAGGAGCGGCGTGGTGGAGTGCGATCTCGGCTGCGGTATTTTACTTTCTCGTCACGGACATCCTGTCTGCGTGGGGAGCGGGATCGTTTCCGGTAGTCATTGCTCTTGCGATATGGTGAGCGTGAGCGCCTCCGGTGGTCGCGCCTGCTATGGTCATGTGATCGACCATGTGATCGGTCTTGGGAACGATCCCGGGAACGATCTCGGGAACGGTCTCGGGAACGATCGCGGCGGCTGCGATGATGGTGATGGCGATGTTTGTGCTTCGAATCTTCCTTCTCCCGCTCTTTCTCCTGCAAGGCTTTCTTCTGCGCCGCCTTTAATGTCTTGACCTGCATCTCAAGACGTTGTTTTTGTATTATGAGCATCGGATCCTCAAGGATCTTCTTCTGGGTGTCCCTCGCCGTATTCGCGTTATTGTTCGAGATCATGTCGATGCCAACCGCTGCGCCTTTGGAGAGCGCAGCCGTGTCCTTGTCTTTCAACAGATTCGCAATACTCCTTTTTCCTAAAAGATAGCCTTCGCGCTCTTCGGTGACGGCGTCACCGTCGCCGCTTGGTCCGCTATACATCCAGTCGACTCGCTTCTGGACTTTTCGACCCCCATGTTCTTCTTGGAGTTTCGCGAGTTGTTCCAACGCGGCTTCCTCTTCCAACTCCTTGCGTCTGAGGTCTATCTTCTTCCGGTCCTCAAGAGCCTTCTGCTGGCTTTCCCAGACTTTTGTCTGATTCTGCGGTGGTGTTAGTGCATAACATCGAAATACACGGGGTGGGTATTACTTACTTTCATAAGGCCCGGATGCCATGATTTCTTCAGGTTTAGATCGCCACCCATGATTGCGGTAGGTGTGGTGGTTTGCGGGCGGACTAGTGAAATACAGTGGTATTTGTGGTGTGTATGGCGTGTATGACGTGGTGTGGTATAGTGGAGGTCGACGGAGAGAGTGTGTGAATGAGAAAGTTGGGAGACCAGAGGTTCGAAAGTCAACGATCTGCGCCAAGCCAACCATGCGTCGCTAGATCTGGACAGGCACCAATTCACGTGCGCTTCCCCATTTCAGCAACAACAGGGCAAGCAACTCATTTGACTAGCTAAAGCACCATCGAGTCCGCTAGATGCGATTTTCCTATCGTAACGGCAACAGTCTTTCCCAGCAGCCACTTTCTCCTGACTCGGGGAAGAGCGTGCAGCGCTCATGAAGCAGTCAATTCGCCAAGCCATGCGGCCCCACTAAAACTTTCGCGCTTCTATTAACAAATTTTGGACGACCACGGCACCATCTACAACTTACATACACCCACAATGTCAACCCGAAAACGAAACGAATGGCTCGATGCCGAAGAAAGCGAAGAAGAGAAGGGCTACGGCTCAGAGGAAGAGAGCCGGGCGCGCATGTTGCCGTCTGCTAAGCGGCAGAAGGTCGAACATGATTCTGCAGATAAGGAGGAAGATGATTTCGAAGATAGTCCTGAGGGCCTAGGGGAAGAGGAGGAGGGTGATGATGATGACGATGGACCACAAGATACCCGATCAAAGAAGTCGCACACCCAGGATAATTCCCAATCCAGCGAACTCGCGCGCCTTGAAGCCCTCGCTGCAGGCCTACCTACGAAACTCCAACCCAAAACGCCCCTCACAGCGCCGCTCCCTCTGCCCAGCGGACCAAAGAAGGATCGTTCAGGCATAATATACCTCTCGCGATGCCCGCCCTTCATGAAACCCGCGGTACTGCGCTCCCTCCTTACACCTTATGGCACGATTGGTCGCATATTCCTTACACCCGAGTCTACCACGTCTCGCTCCTCGCGTCTAAAGTCTGGAGGCACACGGCGAAAACTTTTCCTTGATGGCTGGGTGGAGTTTCTCTCGAAAAAGGATGCAAAATTTGTCGCGGAGAATCTGAATGCGCAAATCATGGGTGGGAAAAAGCGCGGCCGTTGGCACGACGAGGTCTGGAATATCAAATATCTGAGTGGGGTTAAGTGGACGCATTTAGTGGAACAGATCCAGAATGAGAATGCGGAGAGAGCGGCGCGGATGAGGGCCGAGATTGCGAGTGGGCGAAAAGAGAACCAGAGGTTTTTGGAGAATGTAGAGAGAGGGAAGATGATTGATGGGATTGCAGCAAAGAGGAAGAAGAAGGGCGATGATGGCGATGACGGCGATGAGGCTGGGAAGGTGGGAGAGAAGACGCAGAAGGAGAAAGACAAGGGCCCGAGGAGAGAGTTCAAGCAGGTCGAAGTCAGACACAAGGCCCTGAAGAAGGCTGAGCCGGGCGAGGATGCAAAGAAGGTCTTGAGCTCGATCTTTTGAGCAGTACCTACCAGACGAGAAATACCTAATCATACATGTTTGATCGTGTAGCCCTCCAAGACACGTTCCTCGAGTCACAATCTTACTGTAAGCGTCAATGCGTACTCGTACGCGAATACGATAAAAATGAAGTGTATTCCGGTGTCCGAATGCATTTGATAATACGTGTCCAAAGTTTCCATCCCTCCAAATACATGCTGAGTACCCATGAACGCCTGCCGTACGCCGGGGTATAATGCCAATCTCGTGTCCGGTCGTCTCTTATATCGCCGTTCCACGCTCGAAAGAGTCTCGGATCTCGGATGTGTATTTGTTGTAGAAACGAGCGAGCTTTTCGTTGAACTGCTTGTTCTGTGGAAATCGTTAGTACATTCCCGTGTAGTTATTAGGAAAATGTGGGTTCTTAGACGTACCTTCTGGTTGATGTATGTAACATCTCCCATTTCATCTGCATCCTCCTGGCCTCTCGCAGCCCTAGCCTTCAACCTCGCCCTCTCGCCCTTATCTAGATCACCCACCAACCGATCGATCGCCTCTTTACTCGGCTTGTGGTCGCAACTATAATTCTCCTCGGCAGGCGTATTGATCCTCCCCATCTTATCCACGGTGAACACATCCCCATCCTCCGTTTCCACCAACTCCAAGAGTCCCTGCTGTACCTGTCTCTGGAGCGTCTCACCCTTATTTTTCGCATACTCGTCCTTGTCCACCTTGGTCATCTGCCGAATCTGCCTCTTATACACTTTATTCGCCTCGCCGCGGAAATCGGAGAAGGCGACCGCATCCCTGTTCCGCGACTTCTTGTTAACCCGCTTATCCCATTTTTCTGATTCTTCGACAGTATAATCCCAGTTGCGCTTGCGCTCAAAGTCTGGGTCGTCGGATTTCAGCAGCTTGTACGCTGCTTTATCGGAGGCGGTGCGCAGGGTGGCGAGTTTTGACATGCGCGATTCTCGGTCTTGCGCGTCGCGTACTTCTTTCTCTGTTGCTTTGCGCCCGGTTTCTTTGGCGGATTGAAGCGCTTTGAAGCGCGCCATGCGAGCGGCGAGTGCGGCTTTGGGGTCTGTTGGTTGTGGAGAGGGTGGTGCAGCCTCGACCAGCGTCATGGATTCGGAAGACATCTTAGGTGAAGCGTTCTCTGAGGTGGGACTCTCGGCTTTCGTTGTGTCAGCCATGGTGTTGAGTTGATTGAGTGGTTGTGGAGAGAAAGTTGGGGGAAATGTCGAAGTCGTGGTTTCTATGCCAAGCCCCTAACGCTTGCTAGTGCGATCTCAAATCTCTAGGGCTTTACATATATACCACTCCCATTTCCTTCACACAATCGTCACTGATATTATCACTCTCATTACACGAATCTTCACTCCCCAATCTTCACTGGCTGAATACTTCCTATTCTCGTCGTTGTGGTCAGCTTTGAGTTTATCAAAGGGCCATTTCGAGTTTCTAAGATACATGGCACGGACTTTGAATCCCTAGTTACGGCCTAGTAATTACAATAACGTGGTCGGGGTCATGCGCCTGTTAGTGTGATCGATATGACAGCAGACGTTAAATCAGCGCATGGTTCAGTATAGTAATCGATTTGAAGGTAGGTGCTTCATATTGTCTTATGCTTCAAAAGATAGAAATACATACAACACCCCCTGCGCCTCACATTTTATACAAGCTCAAAATGACGAAAAGCTTTCCAGTGGGCCAACTATCGCGACCTGTTCCACTATCACCATTCTACAACCTATCTGGGTCCGCATCCTTAAACTCGCTACCAACACCAATCTCATCAATCCACACCTGCCTGAAACCCTGCGTGCCCTTCATTTGATGGTTATCGTCATGCCATCCGTTTGCATACAGGCCAACACGGAAGCTGAACTCGCGGTTGTCATCCAAAAGCGTGGTCGGGATATTCGTTTCTTCATGGACTTTGGTGCCGTTGATCCAGGTCTTGAATTGGCCCGTTGCATCGCTCTTCCAAGTTATTTGGAATGTCAGACGATACCATACTCCACCATCGATATCATTCTTGAGCGCAAACTCCCTGCTCTTCTGGCAATTCTTCCCGCCGCTGCAGTCACCCTTGTTATTGGCCGGTGGGCATGGTTTTCCTGGCAGCAACTGGCCGGTCTTGACACGACTGTATAATGTTCTACCGCGGAGATAGACCATAGATGTTGGACTCCAGTCGTCGCAATTTGTGTCGCCAAAATCCGCAATCCACTGCGCGATGTTGAAGCTTTGTGGGGGATCGAACTCCCAGCTATCAGACAGGCGGAATGCGAAGCCGTAGAACTTGACTTCACCACGTTTATAGCCCTTGTTGACAACGTATTCGGAGTGATAGCGGCCTTCGTATCCGGGCACGAAGGTTTGTGTTACCTTGAGAGCCGAGTCGCCGCGGTAGACTACATTGGCGACTTGGGATTTTGTTCCTTGCTTTTCAGGCTTGACATCGCGCCAACCGCCAGATGCAGTGCCATGGTTGGTGAATTCGGGCACAGCGTAGGTAGTTGGAAGGGAGAGGAGCCCAAGGGCGAGTTTGAGGGTTTGAACGAGCATTTCAAGGTGCTGAAAAGCAATGAAGATGGGGAAATGATATTTGCTCTGCTTAGATACAGAGATCTAACTGCGGAGATCTTTGGGTGTGATGAAGAGTTATTCCCTCGTTCGAAGCAATCCCTTTTATACCCAAATACCACTGTTTCCGCCACTCGTACAATTTCAAATGGCATCAGCTCCACCGTCTGAGAGGGGTCTGTGTGTAGCACAAACTCCGTCCATTATATCCTATTTTTATGCAACGTCGTCACGTCTCCAAAAGGTCCGTCGAGGATACGAGCTGAAGAGTGACACTAAACCTGATTCGGAACTGCGAACAGATGAATAAGCAGGACTAACAAGGGTCAGACCAGCATTTTTGAATCGGACTGGATGGACTTTGAGGGTTTATAAGCAGAGGTAGAGGACGTGAGATGGAAGGGCAGTATAATCAACGGTGTAGATCGGTCAGATGGCTTTGGTGAGTAACGCTTATCATTATCAAAACACTCAGTGTATATGAGCTCTATATTGGGGCTTAACTATCCGTCAGTCAAGGAGCATCTCTCTGGATATGAAGTCCATCAAATTATCTGTAGACGATCATGTGATAAAGCCGACTCCATGTACCATATCCTCTCCTGGGAGCACCAAAGACAAGTAAACTTTCTAGTATCTGATCACAATACTTGACTTGGTATCACTGTTTGATTCTCTTCTAGTATAAAGGTCTACATCACTGACTCCGTGAAGAAGCTGAGAGATTTCCCTGGGTTCAATATGTCATCACCATGATGCATTATCAACATGTCATTCTCAACCACTCACCGCCTACTCTCGCCTACTTTGATCAATACACTCATTCGCTGTCACAAGAATGTTCGAGTTTAATTTACAGTCATTTCTCTCTTCTGCTAGGATCGGCATAGAATTTTCAATTGAAGCATTCAATGGTATTGGCTAGATGCGTTACTTGGGACCCAACTGCCAGTGTCATCTACTCGCGGGTCCGTCCGTTCGCCATGCGGCTCTACGATCTTTGAACGTCCACGTCTACTTCCATTCTCATTTCTCTCTTGGTGTTTGGTGTTTAGGCTCGAGGCTAGGAAAAGTTGAGGTCTCGTTTTTCTGCTCTCACCCTATCGCTCCTTCCGGCGAGAACTTGGACATGCCGCACGTGCTCCGAAACCGGCCATGATCGGGGACAGGAAGGCGTCACCTGGCGTCACACGGCAAATATGCGGAACAACAGGTCAAAGACGGTAGCGTTCTTCTTTGTTAAGCGAGCTAGTTTCCTCCCTTTGTCTATATATTCAAAAATTCTCCACCTCTTCCCCTCTTCCCCTTTCCACCTCTTCCCCTCTTCTCCTTTCCACCTCTCCTCACCCAACTCCCCAACTCTCAACTCCCGACCTATAACACGGGTTCAACAAAAGCTGTCACACTCTTGATCATCACCATGCGTTTCACCGCGGTCCTGCTCGCCGCCTTCTTCCAAATCTGGGCCTTTGTCGCGGCCGTGCCCATTGAGGACGTCTTCTGTAAGCTCTCCCTCTCTACCTTTCACATTAGATTCGTAGCTGTTGGATCAGTGTTTCATCTTCATAAGAGTCTACTGACATGTATTGCAGCACATGGGCCAGCTATCGAGATGCGTCGATCCTCCAATGTCTCCAGTGTCGTCAAAGACCTCAATCTCACCCCCGCTACACTCGTCAAACCCCTCAGTCTCCCCTCCGCTACACCCGTCAACGATGGTATCCCCTCAGAAGTCATACAAGACCCGGAAATGGGAAATCCCATACAATCCCCTCCTCGTGAACTCTCACTCGAAGAGCTCCGTGATATGGACTTCAACGGAACCTCCATCAGCACTGACTCCGAGGAACGAGCCGCAGATAAAAATTGCGGGTTCATCGTTGTTAGCCAAGGCGATGTATTCCCGGTATATGCCAACTTTCTGACGTGCCGTAAGTTTCTAAGGACAGATACAACTAGAACATTTTGCTAACTGTACCCCCCTTCGGGTAGACCTGTACAAGGACTTCATCACCTCCGTGACGATCAATTTGGGCTGCACATGTGTTTTCTTCCAGTGAGCTACTCATTCCTTTCTCTTATATGACTTAAAAACTCCAAATACTGACAATATGGCAGATACGATGACCATGGGTGCATCTGGAAGAAGCCTTGGGTAGCATGGCGGGGCCTTGTCGTCAGCAAGAACTCTCGTGGCCGAAATCTCCACGGGGTCAAATGCAAGGAAGGTCCTCTATGAGCCCGAAACTGCAACATTCTCGATCCTAGGGGTTCTAGCTTGGGGGGAAGAATGGGGCCTTGTATGATCTTAATCATACTTCCAAGGTGGTATTCTCTGCTCATGATGGCATGCTCTACTCTCCTTGGGCGACATGTCCACGTGGATATACATAGATTAGGCAGCTATATGAATTCACCCCTTTGACCACTCAACCGCTTTTGTGAGTCGTGACTCACTCTATTGGCAATTGAATGTCGATTCAAAAAAGATTAACACAACTGTACGCTCTGTTCTGTCTCTCACAGAAGACATCCCACGAGGTTGTTCTAATTGAGGATGTGATTGTATAAGATAGGTAGTGACAATGATGATATTCATGATGTTCTCTACGTGATTCCCTGAGGATGAAAATAAGGAGAAAACGCGTTGACCTGATAGTGCCACCGTCTACCCTACGTCCAAGCTTGGTTGTGTGACTGTATCTTTATCTAACAGGTTGGATAATCCATCTTCACCTATACCCGCCCTGTTGAGGGTTCTTTCATTTTCTCTTCTCGACTGCCAACGCCAAAAGCTATAGTACAAGACCTATAGACACAAAAGCCTATCTACCCTACGCTACAAGTCCCCAACGACCTCGTTGTTCCAGTGGGGGGCGACACGTGCTGTAGCAAAATGTCTGCGCCCATTGACTCCTTCTCCATCAACAAGAGAAACACATACGCTTTCTAGTGGAAGTTTCAATCAAGTGAGCGCCTTTTCACAGCTCAGCAGATAATCATACCGATCAGCTTCTTCACTCCGCTTAGTGTTCCAATAACCGAAGACGCAAACAGAGATTTCCCAAGGCCATGGCTGGCAGATGCAGGGCGTCTACGCACAATGAAGAAAGCCGATCTCTTTTGTCCTCTACTCGAAGTGCCGATAGAACAACACACCAGAACATGGGAACTCCCTCGACGGTGGACGGCAAGTTTCATTCTGTAAACGCGGACTTTGGAATTACAAATCAAGGACAAGTGATATAATACTCGCGCCGTTCTTGACGCTATGACATGAACTTTTCTTTTCTTTTCTTTTCTTCTTCTTTTCTTCTTCTTTTCCCCCCTTTCAAAAGGTTCAGTCACATGATATACTCTCCAAGTACACCAATTCCCCTATTCCTTGTAAAAACCCTTGGTTCTTTCCTCCGCCTCGACTAACACACTTCTCACGACATCATCCCCCCCATCTCTCAACTCCATCTCGTCCCTCCTGACCAATCTAACCCTAAAGTCCCTCGGAATTGCCACGAGGGCGGACTTCTGCGCGTTGTAATCTACGTAATCGGTGTTGGGTGGCTGTTCCTCACTTGCGACGACTTTGTACAATGAGAGGAGTCGGAAGAGGGCCGAGTAGATGAGTTTGGTCGCAATAAGACTGCCAGGGCAAGAGCGTGAGCCGGCGCCGAAGGAGTGATGTGAGATGCCGGGAACTTCCTTCTCGGTGGGAGAGGAGGAGGGGTTGTTGAGCCAGCGCTCTGGGTTGTATGTGCCAGCGTCTGGACCGAAGTGGTCGACATCTGTTGATGGATTATCAGGGTCTGCATACAGACAGAATACATGGAGGGGGGGGGGGTTGATGCGTACCGTGATTCGCCGCCTGTGCATTGATCAAGACCATTGTGCCTTTGGGAATGACGGCGCCCTCCCATTGTACGTCGCTCACCGTCTTTCTCGGCAGGCTCATGTTGGAAACGGTATAATACCGCCCTGCCTCTTTCACAATCGCATTCAAGTACGGCACCTTCTCTTCTCCAAAGTCCTTGCCCCACGACTCCTGAAAATTTGGATAGTGCCTCTTGATGTCGGCATATGCGCGATCCTGGAATATCTGACCCTCGGGGGTGGAAAGAGAGCCGATGCACGAAACGAGTGTACCTGGAATAGTTTCGAATCCTCCAGATACCAAGGACAAGCAGATGGAACCGACCTCTACGCCTGTGAGACGTGTCTCTTCATCTTTGAGAATGGCAGCTGAGATGCAGGGCTTGTCTGTGCCTTTCTTGATCATTTCGCGCACCTTGTTCAGTAGAAGGTCAAGATAGGCGTCCCGCCGATCCCTGAGCTCCTTGGACCTAGCATTCTTCTCGTTGTTCGGCATGTACCTAAGAATCGGGATATAGTCCTGGTAGTTCTCGGATGCAGATCTGAGTAGGGAAATTGCCGAGCCCACGTGCAGGATCTCTCGCAGAAGCGTATCGTATACCTCGTCCATGCGGATACCATAGCAAAGGGTGAGTGTAGTGTTGAGCGCGTAACGCTGAATGTACGGCCGCATACTGACTTCTATTTCTCCACCCTTACTATCCCGAAACATATCCCTGATGATGCAATAACTCTCCACGTCGAACATTTGACTGTAGTTCTTCATCATGCTCTTACTCAGTGTGGTGGATGCCGCTTTCCTCTTGTTTCGGCAACTGTCGTCCCAAGGCGAGGAACCAATAGTGAAGCCTTGAGTACTCGAGATGATGCCGTGAAATGTGTATAGGGTGGGTCGATCGATGAGCGCTTGCGAGTTCTTGAGGAGGATCTTCTTGCAGTCGTCAAAGGAGCTGACAACAACCGCGCGAGTATTCCCCAGTCGGATCTGGAAGACGGAATGGCCATATTGACGCCACCACTTTTCGCATACACTAGCATGGTCGTCCCCGAGTTGAAGCAAGTGCCCAACAATTGGGAGGGCTCCGGGAATTTCGGGCAAGTTCCGGATATAGGGGATATCGGTGCGTGTTGTGAGCTGTCTGGTGTAAGTTCAGACATTCAACGAGCAAGCAAGGTGGAGAGTTTTTGCAACCTTATAGAGAGAGAAGAAGAGAACGGCGACTGCTAATATCACTGAAGCGTAGGCTAAAGGAGCCTCCCTCGCTCCTTGTAGCCATGTCGATGGTATCACGTTCATATCGAAGGGAAATGGTAATCGTGTGAAAAGGAAAAAGAGTGCACAGAAAGACGAGAAATCGGCGAAAGGGCTGGAATTAAAGCTTCTTTCTTACCACATTATCAATCGGTGAGCAGCATGTCGAATCGCATGATTGCAAACAAGAGTTGAGGCGGGGATCTATGAGTCCGAAGTGCTGATCTATCGGACAAATGCGCCCCCCTCATCCTTATCGCACCCCTCTTATCAATATCGTCGGGTATGGATAGATGGAACTCCCACTCTTTATCATCACGACACCATCCCCACTATGAAGATTCCACACTCTTTAGTCATCTTCTCTCCGTCACTTACCGGTCTCGCATAATGTTTTTCAACCTAGCAAAGGTACTCAAACTCGAACATTCGAGGACCACAGCAAGATCACGCAGTGAAACTTTATAGGGCAAACCATCACTCTTGCAATTCACCAGAAGAGGTATCTCAAGTATCAAGCGCTGATACAAGACCCATTGCGTACACCGAATGTTTACTTTGACCCGAACCAAGTAATTAATTAATAACGCAAAAGTGGGATCTAGATGGGGTTAGTGCGTATCGATTAGCACCACCCACTCGCGATCAAGAACGCCGACCATCGCGCTGACTCCTGAGTACATACCTCCTTTCTCCAGTCTCACACCACCACGACCGCCATCCTAACCAGCATCTCATGCTCGTGAAATCCTTTGAGACATGGGCAAAATGATTTGTTGCTAGTAAGCGCAGCCGAGAAATCGTCACCAGCTGACACCAATGGCGGATAGAGGCTTTAGTCGTATTGATACAGCGCAGGAAATACCGGAATTCATACTGTCAAAGTCACCGTCACCGTCACCGTCACCTGTAATATGTTTCATCTGTAGTTATCATCCGCCATCTCACCCATATTCACCGTTCGCTCATACTCTGCCCTTTCAAACACCTTGCCCGGCACAGAATCGGCAAGACTGACACGCAGCCTTTCTCCAAAGGCGAACTTCCCGTTCATCTCCTTGGCCGCCGCCGCCGCCTCCTCCCTGCAGCTGAAATCCACAAACGCGTAGAAGTGATTTCCAGGTTTATCCTTGACAGACTCGTGGGGCGACTTGACTTTGGAAACGGCCTCGACGTTGAAGTTTTTGAATAGGCTCGCAATCTCGATACTAGAGGTATGTTGATCCTGTGGTTTCGGAAGGCCACCAACGTACAATCTCCGATTCTGCACAATGGGCTCCAGGAACTCTGTTGGAGAGACGCGTGGATCTGCTCCAGCGGTTCCATGTGGGAAAGATAGACCGCCTTGGTTTTGCCCACCTTGCCAGCGGTTGAAGTTGACGTTTTCGGTCGACGTCTTTGGGGCTGGAGCTTTTTTCTTCGTGCTTGGTTTGATTTTGAGGGGCCGACCGAGAAACATTTTCCCATTGAGAGTGTGCATGGCAGATTCGGCTGCCTCTACGGAATGCAGATCGAGAAAACAGTACGAGGGATTGCACCCTGTGAACCGGTCGATGGAGATGTCGATATTGCGGCTGAAAGAGCGTCATTAGCCACCCTTCACCATGTCTGAAGATTAGCCTAACATGGAAAACCCAGCTTCGTTAAACAAGGCCTCCACATCTTCCTTCCTAGCCATATACGGCATGTTGCCTACGTATATTCTCGGCTCCTCCAGCTTGAGCGACATCCCATCGTTTCGACCTGGCCGAAGCCTCTTTTCCGCCCATTTTTCCTTCTTGTGTTGATTATGCGGGCTATGCGAGCTATGCGAGCTATGCGAGCCAGACGCCTGTTCCCATTGTCGAGGCTTTGATGATAGCGTATCATGTCCCTCCTCTTTGGTTCGCCAGTTGGAAGAACTCAGGCCTCGGGTAGACGACGACATTTTGGTCCTAAATTAAAGGAATAGAAAAGATGCAAGGATCGGACCTAGTGTGAAACTTGTACGTTCCTTTGTTTGTGAAAAATCAAGCCAAGAAAGTGGAGAGGTCCTTTGTTCGGGTGATCTGTGCATCATGAGAGGTTATTTTTCGCCAAGCCAAGCGCTCGACCGGCCAATCACAAGCTCATTATGTAAGGGCCGGCGACAATTTTTCCTCTGCAGAGGGTCGGAGGTAAAGAGGTAATTATTAATCAGTTGCCTTGTTAGCTCAAAGTTCGCGATACCTACATAGTTGAACAGCTACATTTTCGCCTACTAATTAATTAGGCTGCTAAGCACTAATACTTACGGGCTTAGCACGGGGTGAGGGTTGTTGCCAGCGCGAGGAACAAGCGAGCAATGTATGTAACAGTACATATGTAATGTACTGTACATTTAGTTTCAGGGGACGGAGAAGTGGGGGCAATAGAAAACGCCGGCTATTCATAATGTTTTAGCAATTAAAATTACTCCTTTTAGACACCCGAAGTTTATGCGAAATTGCATGTCTATTCCAATATGTACCTACATAATTATGCGTTGTCTTGTCTTGTCTAGTCTAGTCTGTAAGCAGTCGCTATTATTGCATCGACAAGCCTTGGTCTAATTATTGCTTGCATCAACGAGCCTCAATCACGACGACAGTGGCCTCGGGGTTGCTGAATCTATGGCATTATAAACAGCCTTGATTATTTATTCCTCGCTTTTCATCATGTACTGTACATATATATATATATATTCATTCATGTTGATTGACACGATGCGTTGTATCTCAACTTAAAGATTATCATGCGTAAAAGAAGTTAATAATACATCAACACCTTAGTTTTATACTTATAGCACATGCCTGCCCGTTGCACATGTATCCTTTAAAGTACAAATAATTACTGTACACCACCCCCCTTTTACATATTACATAAAACCAGAGACCGATGAGTCAGTCTCCTTGGTGTGCCCAGGGCGTTTTGATAGTATTTTTCAATTCTAATAATTAGGGAATTATTGCAATAGGAGAGAGAGAGAGAGAGAGAGAGAGGGAGAGAAAAGAGGAAGAGAAGAAAAGAAAAGAAAGAAGAAAAAAAATTCACACACGGATTATGATATTTATTCAGGGTTCATTCCAAAAAGTTGCCTGCCTTGTTAATATATATATAATTAAACGATTAATTGGCTGATCTGATGTATACATACATACATACATACATACATACATACCTATGTAGTTTCTAAGCACTTGACGAGCAAAAAAAAACAAAAAAAACATAAACATAAACATTTTAAATAATCAATTATTATATTTTCGATGGAATATTCGATGGAATATTCGATTAATTAATAACAGCCTTCAGACTGGCACCGATGTCTGCCACGACGCACGTGGTGGGTGACTACACGTGCCCGCCAAGCCACCAATCTATCCATCTATCCCGCGGAGAAACCTCAACACCAAAAGTTCGCATCACGCAACGTCCGGATCCACCACCCAATGTAACCGTCGTGTCGTGTTGGCAGTGCTGACGAGATGTTCGGAAGATATCGGCCGAATGTTTCCCTGGCTGTCTGCTTGCGCAGAAACGTCCGAGTGGAGTGATTGCAAAGCGATTTGTTATTATTAATTCAATTCCAATTGGGCAGATGAAGATTTTTCTATAATTACATATTTCTTTTTCCTTCTTGAAATTTTTTTTGGAGGTTGTTGCGGCGGGAACAATGTTATTTCTCTATGGTGGTAGGAGTAGTATGTAGTCTTCCAGGTAATTTAATTACTTACTTATTAACTGTATGTACTTGATTTGGCAGTAACTAAGCTTTTTTTATACCTTTTTTCTTCTTCCTCTTCTTCTTCTTCTTCTATACAATGTGCAATACGGGATTCATAACAAACTCGGTGGACCCTGGTCGCGTGGAATAACAGGTATCCCTACCTCCTACCTATCCTACCCCTCCCTCCCGGTATGTACCTGACGCTTTGTGTGCGGCCCAGTAACCACACACACATGCCACGACGAACCATGGACGTTCGATCGAATTACCTCTCACGTACAGAGTTAATGCTTTGCATGTCTGGCATGCCGTACCTTGTGCATGGCAAAATGGCTCAGTAAGCGTAAGGGGATAGACCCTTGAGAGGGAAGCAGGTGATTTATAAGGAGCGTGGCAGTGCTAGTTCCGCGGAAAAGTGCCATGGTGACGGGTGCGATAGGAATGCGTTTGACGGACGTGAGACGTGAGAGGTGGGACCGCGAGTATAAAATGCGAGTGAGAGGATGCCGGTTGTCTGTTATTAGTCTTTCGTATATCTGTCTATACCATTCCAAAAAGCACTTCATTCCCCGACATTCAACTTGGGGCTCTACCAACGAAACGTAATACCAATCATCGGACCAGCACGTCGAAATTGGACCCATACCATCATCACCTGCACAAGACCTCGATAAGCATACCATCCGACCAAAACAGCTCCCGAACATTACCACAAATGGCACCTGCTCTCACGCCCGAGCAAGCAGCAGTCATCAAGGCGACGGTACCAGTCCTAGCGGCCCACGGCACCACCATAACCACAAAGTTCTACAAAGACCTTCTGACGACGCATCCGGCGCTCAAGAACATATTCAACAACACACACCAAGCCACCGGTCATCAGGCACGCGCCCTCGCTGGTGCTCTCTACGCTTATGCCGCCAACATCGACGACCTGGGCAAGTTGTCGCCAGCCGTCGAACTCATCTGCCACAAGCATGTCTCGCTGTACGTCAAGCCGGAGCACTACGAGGTCGTCGGGAAGCATCTGCTGGAGACCATGAAGAGTGTGCTTGGAGAGGCCGCGACACCAGAGATCATGGGTGCGTGGGCTGCTGCGTACTGGCAGCTTGCGGACATCATGATCGACAAGGAGGCCAAGATGTATGACGAGACGAGTTATTGGGCAGACTGGAAAGACTTTAGGATTGCAAGGAAAGCAAAAGAGGCCAGTGATATCACATCGTTTTATCTGGAGCCCGTCGATGAGAGGCTGAGGCTGCCCAAGTTCAAGCCAGGGCAGTACATCTCGGTAAACGTCTTTGTGGAAGAGCTGGAAGGCGGTGTCTGGCAGGCTAGGCAGTACAGTCTCTCGGATGCACCTGGGAAGGCCTATTTACGAATCAGTGTCAAGCGTGAGGAGGGAATCGAGCTGGGTGATCCGAAGAGCAAGACCCATCCAGGATACCTGTCCAATATTCTCCACGACAAAAAGAAGACGGGCGACGTCGTGAAGCTCTCGCATCCATTCGGCGACTTCTTCTTTGAGCAAGAGGAAGAGAATATCCCAGTGGTCCTGATTTCCGCGGGTGTCGGTCTGACCTGTCTAACCAGTATCCTGAACACTCTTGCCGAAGAAAAGAATGCAAGGCCGATTTCATGGATCCACGGTGCTCGCGACTCGACATCAAGGGCCTTCAAGTCGCACATTGAAGCGCTTGCCGAGTCGAATCCGAATCTGAAGACTGCGTATTTCGCCTCACAGCCAGGAAAGGAGGAAATTCAGGGACAGGACTACGATGTTCGGGGGAGATTAGACTTGGGCCAAATCAGCAGCGATAAACTTTACTTGAAATCCGATGAGACGCAATATTTCGTGTGTGGACCAACACACTTCATGCTCGATGTTGAGGCAAGCCTTCAGGCCTTGGGTGTTCCGAGTGAGCGTATCAAGATGGAACTATTCGGGACTGGAGGCGTACCAAGAGTTTGAGTTGGTGTTCTGGAGGATCTGTTGATGTGACACGGCATTCTAAGAATCGAGCAGTTGGGAGGATCCTGTTGATTTGACACGGCATTCTAAGAATCGGGAAGTTAGGAGTCTACTAGGTAATATCTGCTTTTCCTGCATGATGAAAACGAGCAGAGCTAGCTACTTGCATCCGTTTCTATGATGTATTCCTGTTGAAATGGGCAGAAATCCTTCCTCGATGCTTGCAACATCAAGGAGGATGCATGTTGTTCGTTCGGGGAAGGATTTCTGCCCATTTCAACAGGCTGTCCGTTTGCATCAAGATATCCTCCTTTTCGATTTGATCCCTGTATATTGATCTCTAGGATAGGAAAGAAGCGGTGAGTATGTATGTATAGCAATGAATTCCACAATGTCTGCCTTGCATATGTATGTATACGTACGTGATCTGCGTGTGCAAGTTTCGGATTTGCAGATCACTACATGGAACTTGGTGACAGATTGTTGAATGTTGAAAATGCGCGTGAGATTGATGTTAGTCCCCCTACGTATGAGATGATCAGTCACTAGCCGTTAGTAAAACCGCCACAAAGATTCGTGAGAGTGTTGGAGGAATGACCTACCTCTAGACGGGCTGTTTCAAGTCTTTGCTCCAAAGGTATGTACACGGTATGCGCGCCCTCTAACCCGCGAGCCCCTTATATGAATCCTCTCAAATGTACTTGATCGTAAAGACTGATGCGGCTTTACACAGCACGAGAGAGACAATAATTCCCAGACCATTATCGACAAGAATTCCCCACGCTGTAATAGGTTGTCCCTTTTTTCTGCTCGCCATACGTACAAGTCATTTCAAGATATCGCAAAGGGTTAGAGATGATGACTCTTCCCCACTCGTGCCTGTACTGTATGAAGATCGAGGCTGTGCATCACTGCCCTATGATATGTATGCATCAAGCATACAATTTCCCACAACGACGATTGAAGCTGGCTACGCGTCGAAAATTCTTGGGACCGGCCAGCATTGATCTCAATTCCCGAGTCTTCGGAGAGGCAGACCTCTCCCCGCGCCCCTGTGACACATTATTCCCAGGAAGATACATTGAGGTATTCTGGAATAATGATTAGGATTATGCTGGTGATGGCGAGTGCAAGTCGCATACTGCCAAACAGGGAGGTGAAAGGAAAAAAACGCAGGGGTGCCCTTGTTGGGTTAGGTGTATAATATCCGCGTGTTAAAAGGGGCCAGCAGGTAGTCCGTCCAGATCGACAGACTCATTCACTCTTTTCTACCGGTACGGCCAGCATGAAGCGGCTCTTTATCAGTATGGAGGAGGGGGTTTGACTCGCTTCCATGGCTTCCACCAACGCGGTTCTTTCGGTTGGTAATTTACGTGGTCGCCCACAGCCGAAGATGGCTCCGAAAACGGAGCCGAAGACGGAACTGAAGACAGAGGTTGCAAAGGGAACAGGGAGGATTTGGTTTCCATACTGGGTAGTCATCTGCAATTGCAATCAATCAAGCTGGAGGAAACAGTTGGTAGGGCAAGGCGGGGGGGGGGAGTGTGAGCTCCAGCCAACTCCGAACTGGTCACGACGCAGGACGTGACTGACTGCGGGATGACGGAGGAGAGAGGGGCATTCGGCATTCAACAATCGACAAGCCCAGCACCCAAGCTCCTTTTTTCGGCGGGCAGGAGATGGTGGAAAGGGGCAATCTTCTGGAAACCAAGGTCGACGCACGATGCACTCTGTGACTGGCGTGGTTAGAAAGGGTAATCTTCTGGAAATTGCATGAGGTGGCTCGGGCTCGGCTAAAGCGAATGAGGAATTCTTCTGGAAGGGCGCTTGGATGAAGGGGATGCCTGAGGGTAAGGATATGAAAAGCTGTCGATGCTCTGGTCAGGGGTGTTGGGCGCAAAGCGACGCCGTCGGAGATGCTGCACGTTGAGCTGGGGCCGCAGCCGGTGGGTGGTGGCATGCGGGCATGATGCAGCACGCTCAAAGTTCTGACGTGTGCCGTGGCTTTGATCGACAAGAATAGACTTGTACATGCCTAAAGCAACAAGCAGAGTTGTTGTGGGTATTGAAGTACGACCAACGAGAAGCAGCCGTGGTGGTGAAACGGCCGTGCGTGTTGGAGACTTGTTGCGGTTTGAATGGAGAATTTTGGCAACGTCGGTCGGCCTCTGGCAGATATGTAGGGTACCTCTGTAATGTACACAGTAGATGTGCAGTAGCACTTTTTTCTTCTTTTTTTCTTCTTTTTTTTTCGCGATGACGGCAGACTTGAATGTTTGCCATGTGCACTGCAGATTTTGTTTCTGGCCCTGCTGCCGTTGCTCCCCGAGATGAGGGGGGCATGAAGGCGCAGGGACGCGAGATTTGCAGCTTTGCCAGCGACAAAGAATAAGAAGGGTGGGGTGGAGGGTGGGGTGGGGAAGCGGGAGCGCGGGCTGCTAATGTGGACGCGGGTTGTCAGTGTGTGTGTGTATGTACATATGTAGTATTTGTGTGTGTGTACCTGGTGTATGTAGTGTGGTGTAGTGTGGTGTAGTGTGATGTAGTATGGTGGGTGTGGTGTGTGGTGTGTGTGTGTGTGTGCATCGTTGTGGAATCGTGGCATCACGCACAGACGGATCCGGTGGAAGCATCCATCATCCATCATCACACAAATGCTCAAAGCGACCGGCCATCACCTTGTCGCCATGGACGACTCGCGCACACGGCAGACAGAGCAGCAGGGAGAGACACGGCTCGGAGACTCGTTTCTGTGCATCTATCGATCGGTGATGCCTGGTAATAATAACACGGAGATTTTGAATACATATGTAAGTAACTCGATGTCAATATTCGTACCTGGCGGCTGCACAAGGGCCGTCCTCGCAGACGTGCTGCCACGAGATCAACTCTGACGGCATGGGGAGAGGGGCTCACGGCCGCACACCAGGTTTCTGTCTGTCTTTCTTTTCTTTTCTTTTCTTTTGTTCTTTTTCTTCTTGTTGTTTCCCCCCTCCCCGCCACCCCCAACAAGGCGCTGAAAAGGTTTCAAACCACGGGGGGTTTGTCTGCTGGACACAGATTATTGTTGCATTGCAGTTCCAGCTGCTGCAATTGCGGTGTGAATGACAGCGCACTCGGACAGCCAAGTCGCAGGCCGCAGGCCGCAGGCCATAGGTCATAGGTGGCAGGCCGTCATAAGAGGGGAACTTGCTCGTTGAACACGCTAAAACTGTAGAGTACATGTGTAGATATTTACAGTAATTAGATGCAGTAGATGCAGTAGATGCAGTAGATGCAGTAGATGCAGTAGATAGATTGGGCGCTGCTCATCCAACAAGGCCTTTGGAAAAGACTCAAAACGTTGTGTCGACTTGTTATTGATTACTGGGTATGAGTATGTAGTACAAGACTTGTCTATTACTGGGTATGAATATGTAGTACTTGTATACAAGACTTGTCTATTATTACTGGGTATGAGGCCGTGTCTGTTTCCAACAGTGAGACCCTGCAGCTCTTCTGCCGCCCTTCTGCCGCTCCTCTGCCAGTTTCTGCCAGTGTGTCTGACTGCAGTGTTTAGCAGCAGGATCAGGGGTGTCTCAGGTCACTAGTTCTCCGGTTCCGCCAATGGGCACCGCTGCCGCTTGATGTTGTTGAAGGGAGGCATTGCAGAACTTGCTCTGTCTGTTTCGCGGTCGACTGATGATTGGTTGTCTTGGCCGAGGCCTCGTCTACTGGGACCGATATACCTTGTATCACCGTTTGAGAGCAAAAGTGGGGAGACGTGTGTGGGAGACATGTGGGAGACTAGTGGTGAGATGTGGTGAGGTGAGGTGAGGTGAGAGGAGAGAGGAGGTGTGTGTGAGACGTGAACCTTGGACCGACCATGGACAGACCGTGGACAGACCGTAGAGTCGTAGACCATGGATCGTGTCAGGGAAGCATGTTTGACAGCAAGCAAGCAACATCGTCGGCCCATGTCCCTGTGGAAGTCGTGAAAGCTTCTAGCGGCCTTCCAAAAACCGAAGCATCCAGACGTCGCTTCGGCTTCGACTTGAACGTCTGCTGCGTCTCGCGATGCATGGCTGCATATAGTACTAGCCATGTGTTAGCTCACGCGTCTATCTAATTATGCCTTCCTTTCGCCCTGAACCTATTACAAAGGTACCTCCGCCCAAAACCTCCGCCGCTCTCGGCGCACACATCTGCATCTGGCACAAGTAATCATGCCATGCCGTTATCTCGTTACCTCGTTGCCAGATGGATGCTCTGCTGTCCAACAAGTGAAATCCATTCGCCAACCAAGGGGCGCCACAGAGACGACGCCTTCAAAACGGGGGCGAGCATGGATGTGAAGAGGGAAGTGCTAGGGCCACGAAACCACGAAACCACGAGACCACGAGACCACGAAACCACTGCTAGCATGCATGGCATGGTGCTGCGTTCCAATGTGGATTAATGGTATACAATGTACATACTATACATATGTACTATGTATACACATACTTGTACATAATTAACCATGTATGCTGCTTAATGCTCCGTGTAAACAAGCTGCCCCACCCACCGCTTGCATCTCGATAGAGATTCTCTCTCTGCATCAAGGTTCTTGTCATTTCCATTAGGTACAAACGACCCATCCACCTATTCAACCTATTATTCCACCACCCTGTTTCTGTTTCGCCTCCGTGGACCGCAGTATTACCTACAAAAGGTCATGTATGTACAGTCAGCCAGTCTAGTCCAATATGAGCAGGCCGCTCGCTATGGGCGTTGTGTAGGGAACGTTGGATGCGCCGTTGTAATCATCTTTGTACATACAGTACATAACTGACCATGACCATGACGATTCAGCCACAGCCACAGTCTCACGGTCAGTCCCCAGATATGTATTAGGTGTGTCTGTGTGTGTCGGTCTGCACACGAGTGAGAAGCGCGGCTCTTGTGCCGGGCGTACCATTTTGGAACCGAGGCCACCTTGGGCTTGTTGGTGGAGTGAATTCCAGTTTCTCCCCACGTCACCGTCGGCCAGCCAGCCGTCAAGCACGGAACCACGACGCATCCGAGCCTCTGGCAGCGCATTACATAGGTATTGCGGCGATCTGGGCCAACGCAGCGAGCGGCTCCGGGTTTCGTGGTTCGTGGCCGAGCTGAGCACTACATACCGTCAGCCGCCGTTAGTCATCCCACTCATCCCTGCGCCCTGGGGGGGGGGGGGCTTGCTGGCCATTACTTTTGGACGGTTCGGGAGTGGTGAGATTTGCGGGTTTCAGAGTACCAAAAGCAGCGCCGCAAGAGTCCGCCAGCTCCTTGACAGTGCCCGGACGTCGTGTGCCTGGAAAGGGCCTGGAAAGGGAGGGAAGGGAAAAGCCACCACACCGTCGTCGAGCCTTTGGCCTGAGCGTCTTCTTCCAGAAAATCTCCACCTACAAGGCTTCCCTAGGCACCTACATAGAGGCACCCAGGCACACAGGCACCCGGGCACCCAAGCATCCAAGCATCCAAGCATCCAAGCACCCAAAGCATCCAAGCACCCAAGCACCCAAGCACCCAAGCAACAAAGCACCAAAAAAGCATCAAAGCACCAAAAGAGCCACCAAAGAACTCCCCCCAGCAACCCAGCATCATCATCATCATCATCCACCATTCACCATTCACCACTGCTTTTGCACATCTCGTCACCTGCTGGGGCCAAGCGAAGCGAACTCGGAAGTACCCGACCGACGACCGACATATCCGGCTAGCGCAGAATTCCCAACACGCGCAACAGAGGAAAGAAGTACCTCTCGTACTCTCCACCACCACACCCTCCAGCTCACCATCGTCAACCTCATTGTCTTCGCCGCCGCCTCTCCTCATCACAGGTACGTTTGGCCCTCCATTGCCGCGCCCATACCCCCCCCGTCGCGCAATCCCCCCATGCCCGCCCGCTTGCCGTTGTCCTCACCGCTCGCATCCCCTATTCTGGTGGCCAGCGTGTCAGGCCGTCGTCGACGGGCGCGACAGCAGCTTCACGTCTGTCCTGCTTCTCTTCTCCTGACGCTGACTAGCCTTTTGGTTGTAGTGCATTGCCAGCATTGACCTGTACGCGGCCCGGCCCTATTTCTCGACGTTGCTGAACGGACCACCTTTGAACAGCACGCTCGCCCACCGCTGGTGACCACTACCACCATCACAACAAACGCTCACTACGCTGCACTCGAGATACCATCGCAGTCAGCAGCAGCCTTCTCCTCCTCACTGGTGCGCACCCGTCCCTCCCGCCTTGGGCCCTGCCTGGCCCCTTCACATTCGTTCGCTCACGCGGAGCCCTCACCTCTCTCCCCCAGAGCATGGAACTGGGCACTATTTTGAACGCGAGATTGACAGTCCACGCAGGAACAGGCACCATCTTCGGCATGCAGCACACAATGCAGCACGAGCTCCAGCCCCAGCACTTTGGGGCTCCGCCCTTCTTGAACGGCCGCATCAAGTCGGAGAATGGCTCTGAACGCGGTGTCTCGCCACACCCGTCAGACTCGTCGCGTTATTCTTCGCAACAGCCTCCGCAAATGTCTGGCCCATACCCTCCGATGCCCTCGCACGGCATGAACGCGATGCGTTACCCGTCGCCCACGCAGATGCAGGCTCCCCTGCCCCTGCTAAACAACAACAACTACATCCCCAGTCCGCCCGATCACACATATGTGCAGCAGCAGCAGCAGGTACAGGACCAGCAGAACCAGCAGTCTGGCGGTCGTCCGGCCTCTGAGACGGGGCCACCAAAAGCATTCGCATGCTCGACGTGTGGCAAGGGCTTCGCGCGACGCAGTGACCTCGCCCGTCACGGTAAGGAGCTTGGGCCTCGACATGAAAAAAAACCAGACGGCTAACAAATCCCCAGAGCGCATCCACAGCGGCATACGCCCCCACGTGTGCGAATATCCCAATTGTGGCAAGCAGTTCATTCAGCGATCTGCACTGACTGTCCACCAACGTGTCCACACGGGCGAAAAGCCGCACATGTGTGAGCGTTGCGGAAAGGTATGTTCCCGGCATTGTTTGTTTTATCGCCAGACCTAACCCAGACCCAAGCCGTTCAGCGATTCCAGCTCCTTGGCACGCCATCGTCGAATCCACTCGGGCAAGAGGCCCTACAAGTGCCCATATGCCGACTGTCAGAAGACTTTCACGCGTCGCACGACGTTGACTCGCCACCAGAACCATCACACCGGCACTGTTGAGGAAGCCGCCGCCGCCACCGCTGCTGCATTGGCTTCGCGTGCATCGGCTCCATCCCGGTCTGCTCGTTCGGATGTGGATGAATACTCTGAGACGCAATCCCCAATGGGCACGCCGTCCCCCAACGAGCGTCCTTTGTCTCTTTCTCCCGCCGCGGGGATGCCTGCTGGTGTACCCGGCATGCATCGTCAAGCTGAATATGCGTACATGGGCAACATGAACGTTCCTCCTCACCTTCGCAACGAGATGCCTCAGCCCAGCCCTCGTGCCTCGCCCTCATTGACGTCGCAGTCATACAACTCGACAGTTAGCAACACACACCCGCGTCCGGCTATTACCTCCCATCCCAGCGGTTATGGACCGCCACAGGTTTTGGAGCCGCCTGCCTCTGCCAACCATGGCCAGCCGGGAGGGACCAGCAGCGCCAATGGCAGCCCGCACATGGTGTCGGCCATGGGCTGGCAATCGCCTTCTCAGCAAGCGCTGCCTTCCCCGGGAGCCGGCGAGAACAGCTATGTCTACCCTGAGCCTCACTACAACCAGCCCCAAAACAACATGTACTACCAAAACAACAATATCCGCCGCCCCAACAGCACGGAACCGGACCACTACAATCCCAACCAGCAGCGACTGAGCAGTGATATGTGGGCTCCGCCAGTCCAGTAGGATCTGTCGCTCTATATGTAAAACTAACTGCTTACAAGTCGAAAATCTCGAGGTCATTACAATGGTGTTCACTGGCAGTGGTTATACCCCTGTTTTCTAAACAAAAATTTCCCTTTTCATGGTCGGCATGTTTTTGTCTTTTCCATCGGTCATCCTGCATGGCGGTTACATGGGTTCTGTCGGGCCTCGTTGGCTGTTTTATTCCCACTCCTTGCAGTCTTTTGGAGTTTCCTTGTGTGTTTGATTGTTTCAGGTACATTCTCCCATGTTGCATTCTACCACACTCATCTGACTCCATATCATGGCGGGTGAAACATGTCCTGCTGTATGGGCTTTTTTATGTTTTGGGTGCGTCGGAGTTGAGCGTCCCTCAAGATTGGCAAGGGCGTGCATGGCTCGTATGGTCTGTTGCGGTTTTTCCTTTGCACAAATGCAATCTCATTAGACTGGTACTTAATGAAGGATCCTCATCCGCCTATAGACTACACTCGGCGCGGTGCGCTCCATAATGTGCACATATTGCAATTCAATTTGGCCAAGATGCATGCGTGATTGAACCTTGTGATTCGCCCTTTTTAATTCTCATCCGGCCAGATCGTACCTGGAAGATGATGCGTGCAGCTACATAATATATAAGAATTTCCAGCATCTGCTCGTAGTGTCAGATAAACAAAGCATTGAACATGACGCGTGAGATACCTATGGCGTTTGAGCATGAATTAAATCATTGATGAGTGAAAACGCGATTGCCAGTCGAGGAAATGTGGGCAGGACCACATTACGAGATGTCACTTTATATTCTGTTGCCTTCAACTATTAATTACAGCTTTTACCTAGGTGGTAACTACATATTATTGTGTAGAGGTACGTACTTATACGCACAAGTAGTTGTGGACGTGCACTAATCCGTGCCGAGCTCCTTAACCACATCACTCGGCAGCTGGTGACGAATACGGCAGTAACCCGTGCACCTCTCTCACACCTCACACCTTTCGAATCCAACCGCCACCACACTGCCCCACAACCACGACGCCCCTCTCACTCTCATCACGAGACCGGCATTTATATACTCAGCCCATACCCGGGCCGACTGCGCAGGCTCACTGGCGACGTTCGCTCGCTGCGCATCGAAAACGACTACTTGCATCATAACCCATCGCCTACCACCACCACCCCAGAAATCCACCCCTCAAAACTACCAACGAGTCCACATACGACCACAATCCTCCAACGGCCTCCCCGGCAATAAGCTCAACAACTCGCTCCTGGGTAGAGCTACTCCACGTCTGTCGCCATGTCGAAAGTAGTCAGGAGTGTGAAGAATGTCACCAAGGGCTATTCTGCGGTAGAAGTGAAGGTTCGCAATGGTAGGGACATGCTGGGAGTCAAGTAGCAGAGCGCAACTGACATCTACAGCGACGAGCAACGACCCGTGGGGTCCGGTGGGCTCCGACATGGCCGAAATCGCTCAGATCACCTTCAACAAGTATGCCTACCTCTCTCTGTTCGTCGACGCCTCGCTGACAGCATCCGATAGCTCGACCGATTTCTACCAAGTGGTGGATATGTTAGACAAGCGGCTCAATGATAAAGGAAAGAACTGGCGCCATGTGCTCAAATCGCTCAAGGTGCTTGACTACTGCCTACACGAGGGCTCGGAGCTGGTTGTGACATGGGCACGGAAGAATCTCTTCATCATCAAGACATTGCGAGAGTTCCAATACATTGATGAAGACGGTCGCGACGTCGGACAAAACGGTACAAACACTACTCCGTTGCTGCCAACTGCATCCGCTAACAGCCCGTAGTTCGCGTTTCGGCTAAGGAGATCACTTCGTTGATTCTCGACGAAGAGCGATTGCGCGCTGAGCGAGCCGATCGCAAGTCTTGGAAGTCGCGTGTAACAGGCATTGAGGAATACGGTGGTGGCAGTCACCATGGAGGAGGCAGTGGCGGGGAACCACACAGGCCCCGCCGGGAAAATCGGCCAAAGAGGGAGAATGAGGAAGACTTGGAGCTCAGGTTAGCTCTCGAAGCGAGCAAAAACGAGGCGGAAGAGGAGAAGAAGCGCCGAGAGCGAGCTGCTCCAGTTGTTGATGATGACGACTTGGCGAAAGCTATCAAGCTGAGCAAGGAAGAGGAAGAGCTTCGACGGAGAGAGTTGGAACAGACCAACGCAGACCTCTTGTTTGGCGATGCTCCTTCCCAACCCGCAGCGTACCAACCTACTGGCAACAACCAAGGATACCAACAGCAAGGCGCCGTTGACTGGTTTGGGAACCTTGTCGATCAGAACCAGCAGCAGCAGCAGCAGCAGCCCCAGAATACTGGATTCCTCAACAACGCATATTCTCAACCGACAGGTGTCCAGCAAACCGGGTATCAGAATGGGTATGGCGGGTACAATGGCTTCCAGCAGCAGCAGCAATCCCAGCCAACGGGATTTGACCAATTTGGCGCACAGCAGCAGCCACAGCAGCAATACATACAACCACAGCAGACAGCCTTCAACATGAACAATCCATACGGGCAGTATGACAGCTTCGGGAACGTGGGCCAGCAACAACCACCACAACAGGAACAGAATTCTCTCCAACCTGGTGGCAACAACCCATGGGCCACCAACAAGCCTCAAGAGTCTCTTATGGCACAACCAACTGGGTCAAACAACCCATTTGCGCAGTCGTTCAACCGACCTGCATCCGCTCAACCACAGAGGCAGGCGACACTCAACACTCTCCACGAGCAGAAGACGCAAACGCAATTCAACAACACAAACTTCAACCCCCCAGTTTCATTCTCGACTCCACAGCCAGCGCAGCAGCAGAAGCCAATGGATCCTCACGCGGCGCGGCTCAATGCCCTTCTTGCTACCGGCGACGGCCAAGACACGTTCGGAAACGTCGGAAACACTCGTCTACCGGCCCAGCATACGGCACCTGGAACCTTCGTCAATTCAGCTGGTGCAGGGTTGAACAGCATTCACGCCAATGCTACAGGGAACAACCCCTTTCTCAACTCTCAGTTCACAGGAATGCCTCAGCAAAACCGCGTAATACCCGCCCAGACGGGTCCCGCTGGTGCATTTGGTGCCAATCCCTACAGCACAGGCAACCCGTTTGGTGGGGCACAGAGCAATCGCCAGCAACCTGGTCCCAACAACCTAATAGATTTATAAGTTGGGAAAAGAGGTCATGTGCGGGAGCGGAGCATTGATTTCTTACGTTTGATATTTAGAGCGTTGCCGCTATGAACATTTGGTTTTCTTCAGTTCAAACATTCATTGGGCGAATCAAAAAGCTTCACATGGGGGCGGGGCTTTGAGCGGTCCCCCGAATTTGGGAAAAGGGGAACGTTCAATTTGTAGTCAATGGTATCCCGGTTACTCTGGAATGAAAGATTAATCCAAGAGCGTGTGGAAGATTTGTGGTAGTAGCGGTCTAAAGAAGGGTGTTCGATCGGTAATCTATATATCCATCAAATCATCACTGTCTCCACAGTTTCATAGGTCGACGGTCAACAATAGCAGGTTTTCTATTGTATCTATTAGGCACGGATTTTCTATTGTATCTATCAGGCATGAATTTTCTATTGTATCTATTGGGCACGGGTTTTCATGTTGCTTGTTGGTAGTAACCTCGATTGACAGCCGAGCTACATATAGCAATCAAGCCACGGTACTCGCCCATATAGTCAGTCCGCTGCTCAGTTGGCATACACAAGTACTCCTACTCCCAATAACATCACAGTGAACGTATACTCGACTACTCGTTATCTTCCTCATGACTTTTTAGATATAACTTAACTGCATAAATCGAACACATACAATATCTAGTTGCTTCTGCCCACAGCCCCGCTTCGTCTCCACCAAAGACTTTTTTTCGAACAGAGTACAAACAACATATCCCAAAATGGAAGATGATGGATGACTTGTGCAAATGTAAACACGAGTCCGATCTTTGGGTGAAGTAAAGTACGCATGAGGATTGGTACTAGTGTGCCAAGCACATCGGCTCCACCACGAACTTCATAGACTGGTGTTCCCAACGTCAGCGAAGGCTAGACGCGCCTCGCCCCGCCGCTTTACATATATCCACCCCACTATTGCTTCATTGTCTATGCTCTTTTTACTTGTTTGATTAGCAGTATATTCTACGCTCACCACTGTACTTCGTGTATTCTTCTTCCGCTTTGTGGTTCTTCTCCCACCTCTTTCGGCGCACAGCTCGACTTACTTCCAACACAATGAACCCGCCGCGCCCAGCAGACCAACCAGTGCGTATTACGCGCGCTTCACGTCTTCGAGGCTCGTATATGCTCAACCCACCGTCCAAAAGGAGGCGCACATACCCGGAAAAGACTGCGTCTCGCCCAAAGCGTTGCCGAATCGCGCTCCCCACCTCCATCTCAAGTACTCCCTCAGAGGTTCAGCAGTCTTCAGCTGCCAGCAACACCCACGCCTGCGATATTCCATCAGATAAACCCTTAGACCTGCGCCACATCTTTCCGTTCATGAAATTGCCGGCCGAGTTGCGCATTAACATCTACCGCATGGCACTCCAACGGGAAACCCCCCTTCTGCTGCACCTTCCGCGTCATACAGCTGGGGACCATGACGGCGAAGGCAAGATGTTGGAGCACCATATCACGGAAAAGTTTCCCGATGGCAGACACTGTATGAAGGGGGAAGAAAAGGTCAATCCAACCATTCTCCTGCTTTGTTCACTGGTGTACAAGGAGGCGAGGCAGATACTCTATGGCGACAACACCTTTGTGCTCTCTCTCACAACAGGAATTCATACGCTCTCGCACCTCCATCAGCGCTCTCGCTCTCTTATCAAGTCCGTCTCACTGACTATTCCGAATCACCACGATATTTTGGACAACTTCGCCGACGTAGTCCGTCTTGGTCTGCGCTATTGCTGGGGTCTCAAGAGTCTAACTATTATCCTGCCTATGCATATCCCTGATGGGGCTTACCTACAGACCACGACTAGTATTTACTCCAATGCATTCCATATCTTGAGGTGGTTACCCAAGGGAGGGAAGGTCGTGTTGGCCGGATCGGGTGTGAGCGAGAGTATCAAGAAGGTTGTGGAAGAAGAGGGACGCTTGATGGATACACTTGATGATGTGAGTTGAGAGGAGAATCTATACCTTTGACGACGTGGATGCTAACAAAAACCAGAGAAGCTACCTCAAGAGACAGCACCAGATGCCCGAGCGTCATTGAGATGGTCTACAGCCTCGTCTACTGAAAAATACGGAGTAAGGGTATTGAATGGCTGGACGGGCGATTTAGTGTTCGTTGTGAGAGGCTTGATTAAGATCTGTCTGGCCTGTCTGATATATATACAGTATGTCAGATGTATGTACAGAGACATCCTTGCAGAAGTACATGGCGAGGGCATAAAGGTAAAAACGGGCTTTGAAGGGGACGTTCCTTACCTTCGGTCTTGATACCGTCAGTACTGTATATCGAAGTATTCAGGAGGTGCGTGGCATACCCACAATCAGAAATCTCGGGTTCCACCCGTAACCTACCGTTATGCCAGAGGAAGATTGACAGTAATATCAGGTAACTAATCTATGCATGCATAATACCGTCCCTCCGCCCCCTCTCCCTCCAGTGTCTTGCATGCGTAACATCAGCTTTGCAATGGAACTGCTACTCCAACTACATACAAGGGAAATATGTAGCGAAAGGTGTAAGCGTGCTACATATAGGTAGACACACCTACCTCATCTTCTCTCATCTTCTTTTCATTGTGTTTACAGAGGGACACGAATCGATGCAGTCGCCAATTTCAATTCTCCATCGAGTCTATGTTCCATGCATGGTCCGTTGGCGAATCATGGTCTTTTTTTTCTTTTCATGCAACAAGGAACTTGGGGGAATTACGAACATGTCCCTCCCCCCCTGAAGGCTGAATGAATGAATGCCCAAGTGTATGATGATTAATCAATTACTATGGAGGTAGAATTGAGCTGGGAAATGACGTTCATGTGATCGAGTGTAAAGAGTATTTGATCAGTGTCTATCTAAGACTATGTAACAAAGGAGATTATATACTGCTCCAGCAGAGCAGAAGAACGTCTGTCCGAAGATCCAAGGATCATGTAAGCTGATCCGCAGGATCACGAATCATCAGGTAAGCATCGGATAGTCAGCCGAGTTTGGTGATCTATCGAGCTTGTGAGGATGATGGTGTAGATCAGGTGAGCACCCTACGCGACAATTACTAAGTGCGAGGCAAGCAAACAAGCAAGCAAGCAAGCAAGCAATCAATCTAACAATCGTCGCCAGAATTCTACTATGTAGAGGAAAGCAAAGCGAAAGGGAAAGGGAAAGAAATGATTGGGCTGTTTGAGATGGCGCCGCTAGCGAGCGATGTATGTAGTTATTGATGATTAATTGGTTGGTTGGTTAGTTGTTGGAAAAGGAAAATAGGTAATATAACGTTTAGTAATGTAATTAGCTGTTAAAAAGATAGGTTAACGTCAGTGGTGGGAGAATTTTAATGTGCTGAACTGACTGACTGACTGACTGACTGACTGACTGACTGACTGACACATGTGTTGAACTTCTTGATAGATAATGGATGATATTGTTGTTGCTTTCTGATAGGTATGTGCATATATGTATTGGCCTTGTGATAGACATATTACCTTTTGTGGTGTAGAATACGAGCTGGTGAAGTGAGTCCATGTAATTAAAATAAGAAGATTGATTGATTAGTGTCTATCTAATCTATGTAACAAATAAGATATATATATATATATATATATAGTGCTTAAACAGAGAAGAGAAACGTCTATTTAGTAATCCTTAGGATTATGTGATTACATCCCAAGGTGCTCGTGTAATTCTCAAAGATAGGTACCAAGGTTACGTCATCACTCACAATCGTGTAATTGCTTGCGAAGCAAGCATTTTATTATAATCATCTAGGCGTTTAGAACGCAAGAAAGCACAGAAGCTAACTAGTTGCTAAAAACAATGTTAGCAAGTAATGCAAGCTCTGTAATTAATTGTTTAAAAGACGGGTAACGTAACTAGAACGGGGTGGTAGGTGCAACAGGGTAGTAGGTGCTGCGAGTACTGCCTGCTGCAGGCGCCTCCGGAGGAGCCCCGCTGGTAGGCGATAGGCAGCAGTTAGTAATTAATTAATTGAGTGATTGATTGATTGATTAAGATATTGATTGAGTGATTACTTGAGTGATTGATTGAGATATCGATTGAGTGATTTATTGAGTGATTGATTAAGATATCGATTGAGTCATTGACTGAGTGATTGATTAAGTGATTGATTGAGATATTGATTGAGTGATTAATTGAGTAATTGAAAGTTTTAGCATTACGTAGGTACCTACGTAATTAGTTAAGTCTGCTTATACATATAGTAATTAAGATTATAAAAATAATTAGGTTGCAAGCTCCCTCCTAGGTCCGTTTACGCCCTGAAAGAAACATATTTACCCATCAAGGTGATTGCAACGATCATGTGAACAATGTTTTGGGTGATCGTGTCGATCAGGTAAGCACCCTACGCGACACCTTTTAAATGGGGTGAGTAAACTGTAGATTGTAAATTTACTGGCTCACGGGTTCTGTCTACGGGTTCTGTTTATGACTTGATTAAATGATAGGTTGTGTATGCAACTATAGTATCCCGTGGAGGCAGAAACGAGCTGGAAACCATCTGTTCAGATAATCCAGTGAATCGAGTGATTGATCAGTAACTACTTTAGATCTATAGAACAAAGGAAAAATATATAGTGCTCTACGTGACATGTAAAAAATCACAAAGTCAACAAACAGAAAGAGTGGACGACTTGGACTTTGTGCAACATACGTATTAAAAGATAGCAACAGATGATAGGAAAAGAAAGATGATAGGATATCTGGTGATAGCACATAGTATCACACCATGGCTGACAGGTGAAAAGGTAGATCCAAACGATATTGATATTCGTGGTGATTCTATATATGTGTCTTCTCTGTGATCGAGATAGGGATAGAGAGAAGCTTTGGACCCAATACTGCACCGTTTACCCTACGTCACGACTTTGTCATGTGATCGTATCACCTATCTAACAAAAAGAAGTTCGGGACAAGGCACTGGCAACCTTTGCAATGAGACTTCATGATCAGACCTCTGGATTCCCTGAAACGACAGTGCTCAAATGATCCATCAGCACAACTGCTTTCGCCACGACACTGTCTGGTGAAATCTCATCTCCAATCATCCTCTGCAAATTAAAGGGTTTGTTGCACGCAAAGGCTGTGCTGATGTCGTCCAGACTCACTCCAGCCATGGTGCCCTCGCACTGGGAGATGGCTGGGAACCAGCATAGCTTAACCTTCCTCGACTTGCAAGCCTCTGGCTCGATTGCATGCCCGTTTTCGTCCTCGGCAACCATCCATTCAGCGTTGTATTCCTCTCCAGGAAGGGCGAAGAAGATACGATACTCCTTTGTGCTTGTTATTAGCTCCAGCTTAAGAAGTAGCATCTCTTTGCAGAGCTCGTAGAAATCAAACGTGTCCTCAAGTTTAGGCTTCGAACATAAGACGAAGCTCAGCGTGTGGGCAAGTCGGCTGGCGAGCGACTTGGCCACACGGGGCACCTGATCGTTCTTAAATGCTGTATCCCGGATGAGCAGTTTTGTCGCGCATGTGTCGAAATTGCGCATGTATTCAAGACCGTCTAAGAGAAAAGAACAAGAAGATTTATCGTCAGTGACTGATACTGTCGCCTGCATGCATGAGGGAATGAATACTAACCAGTTGCGCTCATGGTTTCATATATGATGGAAGCAATCGCGCAGTGTTGACCCAGAAATAGAGACGTGGCGTCTGCGAATACTGACCGACAGAGCAGGACGCTCAGCAAAGTTAGAAAGACAAAACGGTTCTGCAGAGGGAGCTTTGACACGAATTCGGGGACAGACTCTTCCGGAAACGGGCGCTCGAGGAGCCGTGCCATGTGCGATGCAATGTATCCGAGGTCCTCAGGTGATGGAAGTGGGCCATGGTTATCGCGTCCAACGAGAGCATCGATCCTCGCTCGTACCTTTTGCCACATATCGTTTACTTGTCTGGCATTGATGTCGCATTTAGCAAGCATTCCCGGTCCGGTAACGTTTCGGCCTCCAGTCAGTGTGAGTAATTTGGCCACATTTCGAGCATTGCGCTTGTCCAGAGTGTCGAGATCGCGGGTCAGCTGAAGTAGCTTCTGTGAATCTGTTGAATCAACCGTCCTTCCGATACTTCTCATTCTGTCAATCTCTTCCTGCGAGAACTGCCTACCTCTCTGCACATCCCTGAGCAAATCAAAGTATAGGGTGGACAGATGGTCGGCTCGTGCTTCATGGCTGGCGAGTAGCTTTTTCATTCTAGCATCTTCATCTTCGGATCGACTGAACGCATTTCGTGGCGTCGACACTCTTTCTAGCTCGACACGCACCGGCGAGTGCAGAGTACTGCCGACGTTGTGGCCTGGTGAGCTTCGAGCGTATTGCGTGGGCCTCGTCGAGGTGTCGCTGATTCTAGGCTGTACGGACACTGAAATGTCCCTCGTCTGCTTCTTCTTGTTCTTTTGAGATTGGCTCGATATTTCCTTCTTTTGGCACCTCTTGCCAATTTTCAGGCAGCGTTCGCACGCTGGGCCTTTTCGGACACATCTGGTCTTCGATCTTCGGCAGGAATCACACGAAACTTGCCTTGGGGGTGGCATCGATTTTCCTGTCCCTATAGTCGCATGGAATGGTAGGATCTTAGGAACCGTGGCTGGGTTGCGATCCTGATCGGAATTGTATGTTGGAGGGCTTGAGAGTGGTGATGATTCATTACCCGAGTCACACTCCATGTCTGAGTAATGGCTAGAGCCCGCATTACGCGCCAATGGTGTTTGTAATTCTTTCTGAATAGACTGTGACATGTTAGTAGTTTTTCTTTTCCTTTTCATGTAGTGCAGAAGGATTGTAACCTACATGTCCGGTATCATGTGTCTTAGATCCCTCTCCTCTCTCTCCACCAGTGGACATATAATCGTCTAGTGGAGGGAGTTGTAGTTCCTCTCTGCCCTTTCTCAATTCATGGACCAATTCATTCTTGAGGCGTGCGACTCTCACACATTTCATTCCCTGTTCCAGAAAATCTTGATATGTGAGCGACCTGTCCACCATTGCAGGCTTCAGCAAGTTTCTGATCTTGTCATTGATACTTTTCCAATTTCGGTCCGTGCCAAACCTCCCTCTCAGCTGCCACACAATGGTGTCTCTGAAGCTCTGTTGTTTCGTGAGACAATAGTCACACCAGTTGAGAATCAGAGCCCCCTCTGCATTGCTGAATCCAGTACTTGTGTTTACTCTAAGAGTGACGACTGTTTTCGATGTCTGGGGATGGGTGATTTTCGACATCTTGCTTGACCTCTGGTGTTGGCGTGGGAAAGGGGATAACTCACCAAGAACAGGATTCAAATGTTTTTCATTTCTTTTTCTTTTCATCTTGGGCAACGAAGTGGTACAAAAGCTCGGCGGTCCAACCGAGAAAAGCCACGCCGGGACAGCCGTCCAGTAAGATCCGATTACGAACCCAGGCGGCATAATACTGTCAAGTAGATTACCACGCAGTTCGGCAAAACAGCAACATTCACAAAACGACGCGACCACCACCCACCTATACAAATTATTATATAAACACGGTTTTTTTTCTTAGCTATTTTCTTTATAAAAAGTTACAACAGGCTTAAAACACCTCTACTAGCTATAACTATATTACACATTTGTGTGTTGTAAGGTAGTATTGATAAGATGTGCAATGAGATTTCATTACCTGCCTCGTCAACTTTCCAGCCCCCTTGCGCCTCCCACTGTATCTCACACGCAGCAAACTTACCCCTTTGACGCACGTTGGCAAGTTGGTGCCAAAGCTTTATTGGAAGGGGATGTATCTTAACTAAAAGGGCCATGCTAAGTCATAGCTGCATACATCCCACCAAACATTCAGAGCAACTCTCGTCTATTGGAGACAAAACACGACCCAGAGTGTGGAATCTCCTCGAGATACATTGCATTCTGAGGAGAGCTCGAGTCATACCTGCATATGTGTGCCTCGAAGGTGAATACAGAAAGTCTCTTAATATAAATGATACATTTTACATGCATGGTCTTATGGATGTGATATTGTGTGTACCTCAATACGACATGTAGGCGTCGTTACCGTTGAAACCTGGCTGTTAGGCGCAGACATGCAGCTCCCAAAACGACAGGCATAATTAGATTAGAGGAATGCTCATACCCACGTAGTATAACGCTCAACGAATTTTGTGTTTCATCTCTAAAGCAAGGGGCACGTGCTTGCTGGAATATCGATACGATTGGCTTATGTGTATGGGAGTCAGAAACTCGAAGGTCTGTAATAAAGACGCCGCACACATCCTTGAGCCATGAGAAGCAAAGATTCGGTTGCTTCTGAATAGGCCCAAAGCCAATCCAACGTGAAATGTATTCTGCCTAGCATCTTTAACTTACCACATGCAATCGTACCGTAATAACATTCCTTGGGTGGCGGACATCACCGTAATTTGACTGGGGTCCTTGTACGGCACAGCACCCACATTACACTAAAAGGCCTTTGCGCTGCTGCTGCTGCCTGTATTTATGCAGTGCCACCGGTGAGACGGGGAATCCGCCCCAGAGCCCCCAAATATGAACGTATGGCGAGCAGAATTTCCTCCATCGTCCATGGCCATGCATCTAAAAGGCGGAAATAAGATGAATGTGGTACCGGGGAGGCGGGTTTAACATGGCCGCAGTGATTCTCAGTTGCACACCCATGTATTTGCCTATGAATAACCCCAATACACACACCATTCAAACCAGCCAGGGATTTTCAGTAGCAAAGTCGCATTGGGTGTTATTCGGGACAGTGATTATGGTGATTCTTGTTCGCTATTCGATCGCACAAAATCAGTGTGGCTGGGAGGACTTGGAGGTGTAAAGAGATCACGTGCTTGATGTTAGCTTTCTCGCTCGAATAGACTGATAGAAGAATAATATATTTATGTATCTGTTCAACCTATCTGTTCATGTTCTATCCTTTTGTCTCCTTCACAAACACGACCTATCCAGCACATACATTTTCTCTTTTCTTCACGTCCTATTCTTCACCCAAACTTTGACCTCGTCTTCTTTACCAAAAAAATGCCACGATACAATGCCTCTACCTTTGATCCATCCTCTCCACCACGATTTCGACCCATCAACGAAGACCTCCATCGTCGTCCTAGAAATACAAGGATCGGTACAAGACCCTCTCGCTCTACTCGTGGCCAGGGTTCCATCCAAACTCAAGGCCACGCGCCACTGGATCTGCCGACCACCCGACTTCGATCTGCTCGATTGCGGAGCGATGACACCCGAGAAAGAAATGTATTGTCTCCTTCTCAAACACCTACGCCAGTTGCAATAGATACGGAGGCAACGTCCCCCACAACCAACAATGTGTACAAGGTTTGCGTTGACTTTGGAACGACATTTTCCACTGTAGCGTATACCCTGCCTGGGTCAGTAATCTAACCATGGCGTTTTTTCCTATCACATAAACTCAATATACCACGAGTGGTTCAATTGAGCCTTTGTAGCAGCTGTCAAAGATGGCACTCAGTTTTACTTCTTCTTCGAAGATATCCTGGACTGACGACTTTGGCTCCTGTCTAGTTTTACCGGTGATATTGACGATATCTTCACGATTCCTGGTCCAGGCGACTGCAACCCAACAGAAGGTGATCGTCAAATCCCAACAGCAAGTTGGTATCCAGTGGGTCCCGTCACTCCCAGCACGCATAAGAGACCTGTTTTCGACATGAACTCTGAGGTAGGAGCAATGCCTGGCTTTTTAGGAACTGGAGCGACCAGTTCTCGTAACCTCAACGATACTGTGTGTCCAGGATACCTACATGGACACGGTGTTGAGAAGGAGTTCACAACAACCACCCTAAACTCGAAGACGTACCGTGCTGAAGACAGACTTTTGAGGACCAAGTTGCTCCTCGACGAGAGTGTCTATACGGAGAGACTTCGACAGGAACTACGAGAACTCATAATTGGCATCGTGCCAACTGAGTTCGAAATCATTCGTGATTACCTGACGGTTCTCTATCTACTGGTCAAGCAAAGACTGCAGCGGGCACATGATTTCGATGCAGAGAGCCAGGGTATGTTTCTAGACCCCGCATTATTTATTACTGATTTATCTCTAAACATTGGCGTAAACCTCTAGTTGAATTCGTCGTTACCGTACCCGTCTGTTGGACCCCGTTCGCCAACATGCGAATGACTGAATGCGTCCTATCAGCTTTGAAGGAGGCTGACTTTGGCATACCGCACGACGGTTCTACGATCAATCTTTTCATCGTCAACGAAGCTGAGGCTGCTGCTACGTATGTTATCCAACACCGTGCATCTTTATTTAAGGTACGATGTGCAGATGCTCAGATAATGTAATTATAAGCTAAAACTAGAGCTAGCGTCTCGAGGTATTTATACTAATGGATTGCGGCGGAGGGACAGTCGATTTAGGCACATACAAACTGGCCCGTGACGAGCCCCCGCGGCTGGAATGGCAGGTCAACTCACTTTCTGGTAAGTACTGCAAATACCTACGTGGAAGAAGAAAAGCATTAATTAACAAGAAAAACAGGCGGCTTGTACGGATCTTCATATGTTAATCAGAAGTTCGAGCGCGTCGTTGAGGAACTTCTCTCTGAGCAGCGAGAACACCTAGAGTCAGTGAATAAGAGTACGCTTGCCGTTTACATAGCGCAGGAGATGATGCCCAGATTCGAGAACGTATACAAGCGAACAATAGATTTCTCAGATCTAGACGAGATATTTAAGTTCAAGGTCTCTGGATTGCGGCCAAGTAAGACAGATAACCGCCTGAAGGAAGACGCGCTGCTTTTAACTTGGCAAGTACTCAGATCCTATTTAAATTGTGTTTCCCTTATCAATAACCTAATATCTTTAAACAGCGGCGACATGTTGCGAATCTTCGAAGACTGTCTCAAGGGTATCCATGGGATGATGAAGTACCAGATAATACAAGCAGTCCAGGAGAAAGGCGTCGAGGTTGACAAGGTCCTACTTGTGGGTGGATTTGCCGACTCGCCTGCACTCTGCAATTACTTGACGCAGGGTCTGAAAAAGATCAATGAGGAAATGGGATTAAGCATCCAGCTAATAATTCCTCAGAGGTAGGTACAAGGCTCGAGTGTGTGTGTGTGTGTGTGTGACTGTTGATGGTTACAATGCTAGTGCTGCTCGCAACACGGATAAGAGATATATATAAGCAAGCCCAATAAACAACTACTAACTACATCTAAAAAGAGGGGCCAAG
>MU005782.1:630837-723838 GCA_010093715.1 Pleomassaria siparia CBS 279.74
AGAAATTACAATAACTGACGAGATGACAGGAGTAGTAAAAATGACAGGAGTAGTAAGCCCTTCGCATCCAGGCTTGCTGCACCTGCCGTTGCTAAAGGTGCCCTCGTCCGGTCGGCGGATAAGGAGAACGGCCCGAATCGAATACCAGATCTGGGCATTGCAGTCTTGAGACATATCCCATACCAAACAGGCTCAAGGTTCAGGAAACAATACCCTGAGCTCGATCAAGCATTGCAAGCAGGGGAACCTACAATAAGCGAACTGGATGGCAAGAAGTACGTGGCAGACACACTTCACTGGATTATCAAAGCCGTAAGTAAGAAGAATTACAAAATCCAAAATCGATATTGGGACTGACATGTCATCTCTCAGGGCGTCGGGCCTATCGGGTCCGTACACAAGGCATCGTTCCAGGTCGATTACTTCATAGGAATCGACGACCCTCCAAGCGAGTGGATCCGAAAGGAGTCTCTCTTCATCTCTAGGACGTGCAACGAAGACAACTACCAACAACACCACGCAAAGAACAAAGGTCAGCTGATACCTTTTTTTGCTATGTCTGTTCCTTTGTAGCTAACTGTAGATGCCACCGTGTAGACAAGTATGAGAAGCTTGGGAAACTCGAGCTTGACCTAGTGTCACTAAGATCGGAAAACCTGCCACAAAGACGTCCCACTCCAGGCATCGGACTACCGCACTATAAGATCACAGTGAGTCACGAGTGGGTCATCATTGATCGTGATCTGAGGTTCAATGTCTACTGGCCCTCCAAGCCGATGAAGGGTATCGAGCGCAGGCTCATACCTGGGTCTGGATTTTCCTTCAACATCGCTGGCATATTCGGACCTGGGACGAAATGAAAGGAGATGGCTGGTGATATCATGATTAAGTTGATACCTTCAAGCATACGAATTGATTGACAGTATGTGGTTATGTTTTTCGGTAATGTACACATGCGGGTTAGAGTTGATAGAAATCATGCGACCACACCACCACCTTCACAGCAGAGGATTTGGCCACCAGCCCGTCAGACAATGAGCTTCTGGATATTTATCACCTCGTAGCGTCATCAAGGAAGACGTTGCTAGACAACGGAAGGGTCGAGGGCGAATACCAGGAGAAAGAAACCAACCAACGAAACACGCCACCCAATGAAAGTCATAAGGGTCAAAGCACCAATCTCTCGTCACATTGATGAAGAAATGCTGGGTGCAGATTTGGGCAGCAAAATGATGAACCGGACTCATAGCAGGAAGCACGCGAAAGAAAGAAAGTCTGTCTATATGAAGAACGAAACGATTGTAAGATAGAACAAGCAACAAGGAATGAAAGCAATGGCTGAGCACCAAGAGTCGCAAGTCCGATTCTTAAGCAATCTCTGTCATGACTCCTCTCCTCTCCATTATCTTCCTAGTACCCATGAGCCCAATGCAAACTAGCATGCATTGTCTCGAACATAAAATCACCCGAACCTCGGATTTCCAGACTATTGGCAACAGACAGCTATCAAGTAGTCAGCTAGTTGATCTGTAGGATAAGCAGCTCAGGGCCTCTAACGATAGCATCACAAAACTCACAGCGTTACCACGAGGATTGGGAATCCAATGTAAAAGAAACTCTTCTCAAGCCTTGTGAACTTAGTCCAGTGTGCGGCGCTTTTTTTCTCCATCCCGCAGCACGAGGTTCGGTTGTATGAGACGTTGTTGGCGGTCGCGGCAACCTGGAAGACCGATCCGTTGAAGTCTCCGCGACTGTAGTAGTCCACAAGTAACAGATTCGGAGGTCGACCCCATATGGAGGTGCAGTCGTCAACGCTACGTCCAAGGCTGACATATCCCTTCACGGCATTTACTTGGTTGATATGTGAACGCCCTGGAATAAAAATTGGTTCCGCTTTATGAGGCGAAGACGTGCTAGTGTGCTTTTGCTGAAGAAATTCTGCGCCGAACGGCAATGGGACATTGAGGTTATGGTTGGCCATGTACATCTTGTTCATCGAAACGCTGTTGTTCTGCTTTGGTGGACGTTCCGCTGTACATGGAAATGTTGGATTGATGGGCGAAAAGGGTGTTTGCCATCGATATGAAAATTCATCCAGCAGCCAAGGAACTTTAGTCTGATTTGCCTCGTAATCTAGCGTAACGACTACTCGATTATTCGTGATGATCATTTCGGATAATCTAGGCCAATGGTCTAATGCCATCGTAGGCGATGGCGGTATGTAAAGTCGTGGCACTAAGCCAGAGGTTTGGAAAGGCTTTTGGAACTCGGTTGGATCGACACGGTTCGCGTTAGCTATGATTATCGAGATTACTTCGTAAGGGTGGTCTTCGATCCAACGAGCCACCGTTTTGAGATATGTCTCGAGCGTACCCACATCAAGAATCTCACAGGATTGATGACAGAGCCGTAGTTTCGACGACGTTGCGGGCTTGTAGACTGAGAATTGTACTAAAGGAATGTCAGTCTGAACTTGGACAGTCACTAGGACATTCTATGCTGGACAGACAGCCTCGAATCCCATCATTGAGCTGTGTTAGAACATGGACGTCCTGATTGCTTGCAATGTTGTGTCGTTTGACGAAGGGGCTGTTGTGAGCCACCACCATTGTAACGTTGCTGAATCGCCGGCTGCATAACTCGATATGTCCATTACAAGGTTGTTGGTCCTTGCTCAGATGTGGAAGAATGGATGATGTGGTGGAGGTCGAAGTTCGGGCGATAGTCATGAGCGGTTTGGAAAAGGTCGAGGAAGCAGTTGCATTCAGCGCCGCGATCGATCTTGAGGAGTCTAAAGTAAAGCCGTGGTCATAGGTGAGGGCATGCGGTCGGGCAGTGGTTAATAGATAGCTAGGGTTGAGAAAGACCCTTTGCGTGGTTATAGGTTTTGCGATTGAGGTAGAAGAGAGGAGAAGCAAGCCAAATAACATGGAGACGTGAGTATGAGGCGTGTGAGGATTTTCAGGACCCGTATCGAGCGAGAGAGCTGATAAGTGAGTCTGAGAAGAATGTTCAGGCGTCTCGTACGATTGTTGAGCGACGAGTTACGATATCATCCACGATCGAAGTTTTAGATGTCCAATTGAACGCATGGATGATGGCAGGCGCGAACAGACAGGGCAAAGGATCAACTTCCCTCTGTGAAGACGTTATGGCCGCCAACAATATCTTACAAAATAGCGCTGTTAGTTGCCCAAGATTCAATTACACGTAGTAAATCATCTGCCGTGCTGGTTGGAATTGAATCTGCATCAGACTTGGTTGCCGTAAATACTTTTGATATGGTCTCAGGTGAATGCATCGTCAGTCTGAACGACAGACGTGAAGAAATACGCGATGCGAATTGCTACAGTACAAAGCCAAAGTGAGGTGTAAGGTGAGGGTAAGGTTTATGGGGATAGTTTAGTTTTATAAAAGGGGCTAGCCTAGGCCTATCTAGGATTTAGCGCGCTCCCCATCGAATTCGTCTGCACTCGATCCATCTTTGACCTTTCACATACCAAGCCTGCCTTCCATCTCAGAATGAGGGCCTTCCATCAAGATGATTCATTACTCACACATTCATGTCAACCTCGATTCATTTGACCGGTATCCTTGATCTCTCGAGATTCGATTTGATTCACTCGTTCATTATTTATGCATACGCTCATGAGCTATTACAATAACAGATTCCTTCTCATCCCATCACTCATGACCCTTCCATACTTGTTCCAGTATCTCTCCTGGATTCTGTCATCAAGACTTGACTCTTCTCAGATCCAAACTCTCTTGACGTCAATTTTCACACAAGACGGGTTCTGCGGATTTCCTTTGCCCAACTTCCACGCCAAGGTCACATATTGATATCCCTGCCAGTAGGTGGAGCAAGAGTACCATCGATAGTATGCCTGGTTATCGCGCGCAACCGGAGGGCTGACGGTATCATCGACGTAACCCTGGATGTTCAAGAGGTTTTGGTTGTCGAAGTTCATTGTCGTAGCCATGGTGTCTCCAGGCCAGAGCAAGGGCAACGCTACGTCAGACGTGGGGTTGATGTACAGATCGAGAGACTCGGGAGTTGGTAGATTGGTACGGAGAACGTAGGTCACAATACCGGTAACTCCACGCGTATCGTTTGGCGTGATGGCCGAATTGGAGGTGTTGAAGTAGAATGTAGCGGGGGTGATGGGGGTGGGCTTTGATGACGAAGGCTGTTTTGAGAGACACAAGCTTTCGATTGCGGCTCCCGTGTGGCAAGCGCTAAGAGTGTCTCCATCGATTGTCTTGTTCTCGGACACCACAACGAGGTGGAATGGTTTGGACTGGTTGTAGTACTGAGCAGAGGTTGAGGCCGCGAGGGCAAGGGCGAGAGTAGGGAGGGCGAGCTTCATGTTGGTATCTATGAAGGGTGCGTGCGAGAGTAGCAACCGACTGTGGTAGGATTGGATTGGATTGAATAGGAAAGGTTCGTAAAACACTGAAAGCTGATGTGATGAAACCAACTTTTGACGTAGTGTTAGATTCACGGTGACGATAGCTGGTTTTATAGTCGCATCTTTCCAACTGGTTCGAGCATCACGAGGCCGCGCCTGCCGATCGCATCCAGATATGACGCAGGCGTGTAACGAAATACATGCAGGCGTCGAGAGCTAGTTATGTCTTGCGATTTCTCGTATTGCTCCCCATAGAGAGACCGATGGTCAGATTAGGCAAATAATAAATCGCCTGACTGCGTTAGTCAAAGACCCTCTCAGAAGGCACACAAGCTTTTAGAGATTCGTCACACCCACCGTCCTTGCTTATGTACCAGAGTAAGCTTATATGACACATTCGATAATTGGAGTTACGACGGATAAGAAACGAGCCTCAATGGAGCACTATTAGATTATTGGAAATGTCAAGCCCGAGAGCAACGACAGACCAGCGGATAGATCATGCGCCATTTCCCCTACCACTCCTCCGTACTCGGGTTCTACCCAGTCTTCAAATTATTGGACTTTTCACTAGATTCCTGAGACATCAAACAACGAGCGAAACGGTGGATATACGCGTTCTTGCACCCCAGCCATATCCCAGCCTCGTACCGATCAACGACGACGCACCTCACTCTTGTCACCGCCCATGACCGCTGTTCCGGAACCCGAAGTCGACCATTTGGCTCTTTTACGTTCCCTCTCGTTGACAAATGGAGAATCTGACTTCTGCAACTGTGTTCTGCACCACACGGCCCAACTGATCCAACAGAAAATGACATCGAACCCCACACTACTAATAGCCGGGTGCTCAAACAGCGCATGCGGTATACCCTGAAATCCGTTCCAGTTGTACGTAGCCACCGTAGTCCTCAATCCTAGCAAGATACCACCGACGACGGTGGTACCCCAGAGATACGTATACACACCCTCTGCAAACTCTACGTTGTCATCGGTGAAGTCTTTTAGGGGTAGAGCGGTTCGCGCGAGGGGCAATATCAGAAGCGCCACATGTGGTGCTAGAAGTACCGTCATAAAGCCGGGCGTGTGATAGTAGTCATCGGTCCCAAGAAGATAAGCTGGTAGGATTGTCGCGACCACAGCCATGAGGTTGACGAACCACGGACCAAGCCACTTTCGCGGATGTATCCTGGTTGATGATGGAGCAGGAGGTGGTGATGGGTTCAAGAGAACAGCAAGGAGGAACAAATTCGTCGCAAAGCTAATGGCAACTACCTGGCCAAGGAGCATAAAGGCCCAAGTGTGTTTGATCCCGCGACGTACACCTATCTCGGTCAGCTTCACATTTGCTGATGATTGACCAGCATACGCATGCACCTTTCTGCTCCATACTCAACCCAAGTCCACAAGCAAAGAAAAAGATCTGTTGCGTCCACCAGTATCTTCCAGCTCCTACAATTGCTGTCTCCCATGCTTCTCTGAACAGTGACGTCTCTTTCAACCATAGGCCCCAATGATGCTTAGCCGGATCAACCTCGTATATCGACCGCCAAGTAAACCATAAGTTGTACGAGGTCTGAAAATATCGGAACATATAGTACCACGTTGTTCCTAGGCTACATAGGGCAAGGAACGCAAAGTACTGGACATGCTTCCTTTGGGGTGCACGGACTGTAGTCGATTTGGCGAGGACCGAGTAGCTTTTGAGAAGTTTTATGATGATAAAGACAGTCAAGGAGAAACAGAGAAGCATGTACGAAAAGAAGATGGTGTAAGGGCGGATATTGGTGTCAACACCTGCGGGCAATACCTTCCGCTGCATATATGGTGGAGGAATTGGCAGGATTTCCCCTGTCATGTATCCAGGCGGAATGGCACCTGGAGGAGGCATTGAGTACGGTGGACGATAGATGGAGTCGATGGAATACTCACAATAATAACCTCCGAGTCTTGAGCAGACGAAACGTGTTCAATACGGGCCAACGGGAAAATGTGAAGGCTCTTAAAGTGAATTGATTGAGTGTCTGTGTTGTCAGCAGACGTGGGGTGGGAGGCAGTGTAACCACAAATGACTAGCTTGCTTCCCCCACACTTGCCAAGGCCCCACAGATCTTCAAACTTGTATGTAGCACCCCGTCGAGTTTGTCTCCACATCCGTCGTCTCCAACTTCATTGCTCCACCACATACCTTTCGCTTTCTTGAATTACCTTAACAGCAGCTAATTATAATTTTCTTGAACAATCGAAAGGCATCGTGACCTCGAAAAGCGGGCCGAATCATTTGACCTCGGGATGATGATGTCAAGATCACGGACCACCTCTGACTTTTTCTGAAACCCAAGCTTCTTCTAACCCAAGCTTCTTCTCGTCAGTGCCTCCTTCAACTGTTCATCCAACCAACCACCACCAGCCAGCGTTCTAGGCTCTCCTCGCTGGTTCCCATCAATAATGTCACAGTCCCCATCGAGGAATCCTCACCAGGACAAGAGAGATGCCCGGGTCTTGTCCCAGCATCTGGATCCAGGCTTCTCTGCGGAATTTGACGGCACCGGCCCGGAAAACGCCAATGGCAGTCCACATCACCCGGTAGATACATACGCAGAATCCTCGCTGCGTTTGCAAGGAGGAGACATCCACCGAGATTTGTACCTAATCAACGAGAGGTCTAAGCGAGCCAAACTCCACCAGCGCGCCGCCACCTTTTCGCATCCTGGCAGGGACAGTTCAGTATCGACTGATTACAATGATATCCCTGTTTCTGATCAGCTAGCTCCTGGAGGGTTTCGGAGACAATTTTTGCAAAAAGGGAGAAGCCTCAGCTACATTGCCGTCCCAGTCACCAAGAACTTTGTCAACTTCCTGGAATTGTACGGCAACTTTGCAGGAGAAGATCTTGAAGAGTCCGATGACGAGGAAGCGATTGAAGATGAAGAGGAGGAGGAGGAGGAGGTCGAGGAGGTTGGCGAACGCAGACCGCTGCTTGGAAGACGGAAGAGCTCTAAGAGAGTCAGAGCTCAGGGCGACGCTGGAAACATGAAGTCGTTCTTCACCCTCTTAAAGGCCTTCGTTGGCACCGGCATCATGTTCTTGCCAAAGGCTTTCAAGAACGGCGGCATGCTTTTCTCGTCCATTACTCTCATTGTCGTGTCCCTCGTAACATGTCTTTGCTTCCACCTCCTCTTGCAATGTCGAGCACGATACGGGGGCGGATACGGCGAACTAGGCGAAGCTGTCGGTGGCCGTCGATTGCGGCAACTCATCCTCTGTTCTATCACGATTTCGCAAATCGGCTTCGTATGCGCGGGTACCATCTTCACGGCTGATAACTTGGCTGCTTTCTTCACCGCCGTCACTCCGCATACGAGCACCCCACTCTCTGTGACCGCTCTCATTGGCATCCAGCTTATCGCTCTCGTCCCGCTGTCATTCATCCGCAATATATCGAAACTCGGATCTGCTGCCCTTCTTGCCGATGTCTTCATTCTGATAGGTATCACCTACATTTATTGGTACGACGTCTCGCACATGATTCAGATGGGTGGCTTTAATCCGACCATCGAGTTGTTCAATCCACGCGATTTTACCCTCACCATCGGCTCTGCTATCTTCACGTTCGAGGGCATTGGTCTCATCCTACCAATTCAGTCCAGCATGAAGCACCCCGAGCACTTTGACAAATTGCTCTACCTAGTCATGTTCATAATCACCGTCATATTTACCTCGGTTGGCGTTCTCTGCTACGGTACCTTCGGCGACCAGGTGATGGTCGAGGTAATATCAAATTTCCCCCAGTCCAGCAAACTCGTCAATGCGATCCAGTTCATCTACGCCCTTGCTGTCATGATTGGCGAACCTGTCCAACTTTTCCCTGCGATCCGTATCATGGAAGGAAAGATATTTGGACACCGCTCTGGAAAACAAAGCAACCTCACCAAATGGAAAAAGAATGGCTTCAGAACAACGCTGGTCCTGTTCGTGGGCTTGATTGCTGCGGTTGGTGCTAGCGATCTTGACAAGTTCGTTGCACTTATTGGTAGCTTTGCGTGTGTGCCGCTGGTGTATGTTTATCCCGCTTTCTTGCACTACAAAGGCGTGGCCGAGTCGGGGGCTGCGAAAGCTGTTGATGTCATAGTCATGATGGTGGGTTTGGTCGCTATGGTATATACGACCAGTGTCACAGTCGCGAGATGGGCAGAGACTTGAAGCTGGGTAAAACTGTCGCTGACAACGGACGATGGTCGGGCATCTCCAGTGGAATCGGCAGCAGTAATACTTGCTAAGTAGTACTTTGGTTGTTGTATTTTTATTTCCAGTAAGGAGTCGTGTCCGAGGTTTCCTCCATGTACGTAGATGGCCTCGAATGAGATGGCAATGCTTCAAGTACATGGGTGCGTGTCCATGATCAGACGTTTGCTACGTCGTGTTAGCCCCAAGTCTCCCTTCCACGTCGGAACCCGTGGGCTTCCACTGATGTTTCAAGCTGCCAGAACATGGTATTTCTCGTCCATGTATGCCAACTTTTGTATTTAGTTTAACATGCCAATGCTTCTTTACTCATGCGCCTTTCAGTGTATGGCATACTGGTCTGGTATCCTAGTACTACTACGTCCAACGCTCTGCATCTTGATTTCGTCTGCCGAATGTTTGACGTATCCGCGGGAATCGTATGAGACAGCGTTCTTGGTGCCGAAATGGTTGCGAATGATGCCAGCGAAAGCGGGGGCACATCCGATAATGACAGCTTAAAGAGATATTTTTAGCGGGCTAAGCAGCAGAGAGTGGAGTGGAGGAAGGTTCCCATGGATGTCTCGATGATAGTCCACATCTGCAACCACTTCGCATCTGGAGCCTTTGGTACTCCATCTTTGACTCCGATTTGGACGACACGTAGGGTAGCGAACGACTTGAAGCGATGTCAGTGTATTTCTTGAACAGGCTCATCGGACCCGCGAGGAACATACAATGCATATCCAGCCACTGCCGAAGAGTACAAACACACCAAGCTTCTGTGTTCTGGGGCATCTGAAGTTTCCAAGTCATGCGAAACAGAAGGAACATTACTGCCAAAGGAGTCAGCGTGGGTCAGACTTGTGGCGCGCTGGCGTTCATACATACCTGCAAGATCGGTCGTTACGTCGAGCGCATACGCAAACCACAAGCTAAACTGCGCCCGTTTTTGTTCATTTGGCTTGACGCATATACCTTGGTTGTACTTTGCCTTCTGGTCGTCGCATACGAAGATGGTGGTCATGGTGCTTCCGATGAAGGACTTGAAGCAGCTGTCAGTGGACAAGAGAATCTCACCCGTGCACTTCCTACAACAAACACACCAGGATGCAAAACGTCAAAATCACCCACCACATGATGGTAAACTTGGGTGGAGTCTGATCCAGCAGTCTCCGGTACAAGCTCATCAGTGAAAGCTTCACCAAGGCGAGGGATATGTAGAACAACAGCTGACCCGCTGTTAGCCATCGAAATAACATTCCAGCATCATGAACTGAAAGAGTATCTCGCATTGTCAGTCCAGACTCGTTTCGGGTATGCTGGGATCAAAATATGTACTCACGCATTTCTTCTAGGCCATAAGGTGGTGCCTCGCCCCTCTGCACGGCTTGAAGCTTGTACAATGGGTCGATCTCCTTCCAGTACATGACCCACATCGCAACGTAGCAAATGTATGAGGAATAGCACAAGATGTCGTGCAATTCAAATGGTTTGCGCTTGGTGACTCGAACGAGAACGCGCGCAACGAAGAACAACGATGTCAGAACCAGCATGGCCGTGTTGACCCGTTCCAGCGAGCTCCTGCTCATCGTGACAGGGAGATCCTCCCACTCTACCTCTGAGAGATTATCGGAACCCATAATGCGGGAAAGGATGTGCGTATCAAACGGTCAGTTGCGACGAAGGGTCCGTGATATGTGTTGTGATGTGCAACACCAGGGTAGAGGCGTTGGACACAGAACGATGGGTCGGCCCGAGTGGGAGTATATCGATTAATTAGTGGATACAAAGGGCGGATGTTGTGCCTTACATATTACAACGCCTGTACATAAGTGCTTATTAGATGACAGACCGGGGTTCTCTGCCTTCTCCAAGCGGAAGTTGGTGAGCAGCGAAATGTTGCTGATTGATGAGCCGCCATCAGCTATGGGGCGCATGCAGAGATAGGTTAGTATATCCCCCTCTCTCTGTACATACACATGTCATTCGTCGTTCACATTCATTCCAGTAGACTGATATCAACATAGCAGCTGATAAAGAGTATACATATGTACATAGTCTTGCTCAGAGTCGCAGGCCTTTCCCAACTTCAGCTAAATTTGGACATGGTTGCGGCTGGGATGACCACATCACCTAACCCCGGCCACCAACAATACGGCTGAATATCACATGTGCTGATTATAGCTGCATGAGATGCAGAACCGGTTAACGCTATCCGATTCTCATTGGGGGACGGGGAGCAAGTCAAATTCAGGATCAGCACCCCCGCCAGTTCTCTGCATGTTGTCCCACGCGAGTGCACGCACGGACGCTCTGTACCAAGAAAACTTCCATCTATATGTCCCTCTCCTTACGGTAAACGTCTTAATTAATTATTACGCGACTTACGTTGTGTACATATGCAACTTGCTGTGCGTGTCTTTTGAATTTGTCCAAGGAACAAGTGACGAGGCAACTCAATCTTTGTCAGTCATCTGCCGTGCTTGGAAGTCAGTGTCAAATCAATTCTATCTGATATACCCTCTAGACAAGGGGACTGATTTTGGCTCCCGTCGCAGCCGAGGATATGGTGGAGATGAATGCTAATCTTGTATCGGACGGTGCGTAACCTGTTTCTTCATCCCAGCTTTGCTTCCCGGCAAGCGAGCCGTTAATTATTACGAGAACTGCAATTCCTTTCTTAATTTTCTCAGCAACTCGAGTTACGGAGGACGCGCGAAGGTCTTTTCTTTTGCCACTTTCAATTACTCCCCTGCCTTCCCCCCTGCTAGAGGCAGATGTGTGTGTGTGTAAACTGCCGCATAGAAACCTTACCTAGGGCAAGTGGTTAATTACGTGGAATGTTTTAGCTTCGAATCCTCTCAAGTCCATGACTTCTGGAGCAATGAAGAGGAATCCGGCTTAATTAATGGTTCTAGGCCCAGCGTCGTGGTCGTGGCAAGGGTGCTGAAGTGCGAATGGTTTAGGGCGTCGAATATCTCTGCACACTCTAAAAGACGCGACAGGTACCGCTGTTGTCTTGGAATTGTTTAGCCACATCCTTCTTCTCACCGGCGTCTGTTGTCTCGGCAAGTTCCAACCATGAGGGTCGCGCCTATTACTCCAGTGATAACCCTTGCCCTTGCAGCGGGTGTGATAACTCAAGCCAGTGGTGCCGCCTTCGAACCGCAGGATTTCAACGTGACGGCAGCTCTCGAAAACATTGGTGTCGACGTCTCAGCGCTGCCAGAGCCTAAGGAGTCCGACCTCAGTAAAAGGTCCTTGCTTGCACCATGCTCGCTTGCTGTAAGTCCAACTGATTTTGCGAGAATTACTCTTATCGGGCAGTTGACAATGAAATCAAGTGTACTGCTTTGACAATTCTTTTCGGTACTGATAAGGTCCTGTCCGATGGTACATCGGCATACGACTCCTTCACTGGATCATACTGGTCTGCTCAGCAAGGCGAACTGAATCCTTCGTGCGTGTTCAAGCCCGCAAAGACTGTGGACGTCTCCACGCTAGTGCTCATCGCGCGACTCTACCAATGTCCATTCGCTGTGAAAGGTGGTGGCCACGCAGCATGGGCCGGTGCATCTAGTATCGAAGACGGCATCACCGTTTCCATGGAGAACTTCAAACAAGTCCAAGTATCTTCCAACAAACAGACTGTCGACATTGGCCCTGGACTGCGATGGGTCGATGTCTACACGGCTGTGGAGAAGGACGGTCTTAGCGTGGTGGGAGGACGGGTAAGTTCACGCTTTGTCTCCATGTATCTCTCGCTGACCATTCAACAGATGGCCCCCGTTGGTGTGTCCGGACTCATTCTTGGGGGAGGGATCTCGCACTTCTCGAACAGGTTGGGTTGGGCGTGTGATAATGTTGCAAGTTTTGAACTTGTCACTGCATCAGGCTTTGCCATCACTGTCAGTCCGACGTCCTACGCTGATCTATATTGGGCGTTGAGAGGAGGAGGCAACAACTTTGGAATTGTCACCAACTTCAAGCTTGTCGCAAGCCCTCTAGGTCAGATGTGGGGAGGACAGCGTATCTATCTGGAGGATACCTTCACAGACATTCTGAACGCAATCAACCAATTTGCCAATATAACCTCTATTCAAGACACCACAGGCCTTCGAAATATGTCAGAAATGGCCAATCTTCTCAACGAGGGAGCCCCTGCACCGGGCGCTTATCAAACATGGTGGGGCATCAGCCTGAAAATGGACAGGCAGTTCCTCCAATTCATCCTCGACACCTTCTACGCCCAGGAAGCAACCGTCGCAGACGTTGAGAAGATCCTTCTCATCATGGCCATTCAGCCCATCACCGAAGGCGTACTGAAGGCTATGCAGAAGAACAACGGTAACGCTCTGGGTCTCGACCCGAAGAACGGCCCGTACTTTATCCTCAACTTCAATGCCGCCTGGAACAACAAGGAAGACGAGCCCAAGTTCCACCACGTCATCGCCACCACCATCGATCTTGTCAAGGCCGAGGCAAAGAGAAGGAGCCTTGACAATACCTTTGTTTATCTGAACTACGCGTCCGAGTACCAAGATACAATTGGCAGTTATGGAGCTGCCAACAAGCAGCGATTGATCACCATCTCTAACAAGTACGACCCAACGCAGGTCTTCCAGTATCTCCAGCCTGGTGGCTTCAAGCTGACCAAGGGGGCACCAAATCCAAACACGCCGTAAATAGGAGGGTAACTATCATTCCATCTCTCGATTTTCATGTCATGATATGTATGAACCATTGATTAAATACGATCAATACCTACTCTCCTTGAGACTTTTGACTTTGCTGGATTTCCCCCTGACATTTTCTTCGAACCGGCGGTCCCAGTTTGAATCAGTCAACAGAGGACCTCTCTTCCCAAACTCATCTCACCAAACTCAGTACGAAACCTCGTTTACTTGGACCTCATCCTATATACAAATATCAGCACTAATCTCAACGCCATATGGCAGAACCCCCCCCCTCCCCCCGATCTCTCCCAGCATGATAAGTCCCCTGATAGTCCAGCAATAGTAATCGACTCAGGAGTTGTATCCGCAAATCCAGACTCCAATTCCAAATTTCTAGCCTATCTCTATAATCTTTGAATTAGACCAGGGGTGGCTACTTCTCGTATATAGTTCGAGGTGGTATATCCGAGAATGGCTTTCGATGAAGGGAAGATTATCGTATGTAGGGGGGAAGTGGGAGGGAGAGAGAGAGAGAGAGAGAGAGAGAGAGAGAGAGGAAAGGTCTTGTTTTGGATTTGAACGCTTTTGGTCCTGTGCCACCTTATTGATTAGTAGCTCCTTTCGCCCAAGGCATAAGAGGAGAGTTAGAACTCCTATTGTGTAGGCCACCCTATGTAGGCCCCCTTTATACGGAGAAATGTAAGCTCAACAGGGGTAAGACGGTATCCAAGGGTGTATGTATTAGCCAGGTTCTCAAATCGGACCGTGTCCGCAGGTTGCATTTCAACATCAAACTGAATGCTGGATAAACTGATGGGAGGACAATCTGATGTCTATTGCGTTTGGACTATACCATACGCGACGAAGCAGGCTAACGACTACCTATCGACCGGGCACGCTCAAGCAAATCTTAGCGCGTGGGGTCAACCCTCTGGCGTCTAGAGCACCCCATCCTCCATAGACTCAGAGTTCCATTTTCACTCCATCTAGTCCGTGGGGTCGTAGTTGGCCGCAGCCTTGACCGTCTTGCTCGTCTTGGAGTTGATTCCGACAGTGACCCAACCAAAGATGCCATCGGCGACAGTGCTGCCGAGAAGGACGTAGTTGAGGACAGGGTCGGTAGTGGCAGCCTCGCCTGCCAGGATTCCGTCTTGAGCGTTGGTCGTCAAGGTCTGCCTGTTGGTGCTGTATGGGGAGAGTTGCTCCACGCTGGTGATGAGCGATTGATCAAAGAAGAGCTGGCCGACGTGTGAGATTGTGCCGCCCGTAACTAGGGATAGTAGATAAGAGTCAGCAAGGTTCTTTGTAGTAAGAGAGGATGAGGATGAAAGTCGAGACACAGAAATCTTATGTTGTTTTCTTCAAAGTACAAGTCTCGCACTGAACGTTTCAAAGGCGTTTCAAGTAGAGACTCGAGAATTCGGCCCCATCAGATACTGAGAGGAAATGCGTAAGATGGTCCACGAAAATACGTACCGATAGTGCCATAGGACTTGTCAGAGGTCACAACATTGTGGTGAGAGAGGACTACAAATCAAATGTTAGAATCTTCCAAAAGTAAACGTCTGCTTGGCTTACCATGAATGTGGGCGGTGCGGCCAGTGTAATGTCCGGGAAAGACGCCAGAGAATTGGACGATACCATCAGCGTCGCTGAACTGAATCCCGCGAAGCATGGGGTTGTCGAGGTTGGTCTGGTCTCCTGAATTTCCGTTGCCCGAGGCAGTGACGCCTCCGTACACACCCTGGAAATGTCAACATTCTGTACTCATAATCTCTCTTGTCCGAGAAGGTCTCGACCTGTACTTACGGTGGAGTTGGCGTACCAGGCCTCGAGAGCCACATCGGAGATAGGCTTGCAGGTGTTGGTATCGATGATCTGGACGTCAAAAGTGAGGGGAACACCCTTCTGGCCATCAGTGATGTCCTTGCGGACCAGTTCTCCAGAGACGTCTAGACAACAGGTCAGTTCAGCCATGTTCGAAGGGGTTTCATGGTGACTTAAGACTCACAGTAAGGCCCTTCGGTGGTCTCAGGCTGGAGAATGCAAGAGCTGTTGGATCCAAATATGTCAGCAGCAGGGCTACTGGGTGTCACTGCCTTGGTGGACTTGTGATCTTTGTTAAGGACGTCGGTCAAACTACGGCGCTCCAGTCCATGCCTCTCCTGAAGCTGTCGGACCTGCTCCATGCGCCGCTGAACCATCTTGTGATCACGAGCCTTGATCTCGGCAGCACATGGCGCGAGGGTTTGGTAGTCGAGGCTTCTGCGGTATGCCGCACGCTCAGCTGCCTCTTCCTCGACACTGTGACCGGGATGAGCAAAGACGGTAAGAACGGTAAGAGCCGCAGCGACGAGAGCAGTGAAGCGAACCATGGTGACTTGAGGTAGTAGATGAACAGGGTTGAAATTATAAAGAAGTTGGAACACGAATGATGGATTGAAGCAGCACTGTGATGAACAAGACAATATCTTTATAGCCACATCATCTCATTTCTTCTGGTCGCCAATCTAAACCAACACTCTATCCCACCGCTGCTCCAAGAGCAGTGATTTCTTGGAATAGCTATTCTCCAGCCGTGAGATATGGACAACTTACCCCATGTTGACAATATCCCCGATCGACCCCAGACCCTCGCCCGCGAGCCAAGACCGCGATATAGAGTGCGGAGTAACGGTTCTTCCCGACCAACAGAAGCTTCGATTCCTGGAAACTTATCTTCCGAAACGTTTCAACGCGAATGACCAATCATTTGGCGTGCAATGATGCTTGCCAATACTGTGTAAGCCTAATTACGTGCAACTGGAGGCATTTTCCTCTCTGGCGATCTCCCGTTTGGTGTACTCCCCCGTATGTACCAAATGTGTAACCAATCAGAGGAGATGCGTCGTAAGCTTCCAAATCTTGGCTCGACGGAAGCTTACGACACGAGGTAAAAGATGCGGATATGAAAGCATAGAATCGCCTGCTGTACTACATAATATCATACCAAAGAACTCGGCTAGGTCCCATATAGATCTAGTGTCTGACTACCCGATTGGCTGAGATTCCCGTTAGCGGGGCTCAAGATCCGCCAAGGCTTAGGTCGCTCCCACTAACGAGTATTTCAGCCAATCGGGTAGACAGACACTAGGCTTATATTGGGCTTAGCAGAGTTCTTTTGTACATATGTATGTATGAGATCATGCGGTAGTGTATTTAGTCGTCAGTACCAAGAATCTGATTATAGGGATAAAATGAAACGTTCTCGGCAGCCCCGGCGTGCAAAGCGCATCTGGCAGGAGAATGAAGCTCGAGCCAACAGTCTGAAGGTAATATATGCGTGCGGAAACGTCTCTTAATCAAAACATGTCTTTTGCGTCATTCGACGAGTTTTGGTCGTGCTCAGTTTGATTTGAAGGGGATGAATTACCATTGCTATTTTTGCATGGCGTCTGGGCAAAGTTATCTATCTGTCTTGGTTTACGTTTTTGGATGACTTGAAAATGGACATGTTGTCTGTCTACTCTCAAACCTGATCTTGGACCATGTTCACCAGATGTAAAGTCGCCAAGAGATGACTAGAACTTGAAGAACATGCCAGTTCCAGCTGTTTCTGCTAGCACAGAAAGTGATTCAGAGCGGTATATAGCTACAAATCTTTTCTTTGAAGTTGGTAATCAACAAACATGTTTTATGCTAGTTGAGATCTCGCGCCTTTGGACTCGACACAGTGGGCTTACATCGATGTCGGAGAACGGCTTGCACAAGAGTCTTTTCTGCATGGAACCATAGCAGCTGGAGTTACAGCATGTTCACTGAGAGTTCTGACCGCACTTTCCATCTTGAAGCTGTCGTTTTCTTGACTCGACCGCACACTTGCCTGTGCCCCTTTCTTTTCTTTGTCATCCCCCTTTTCTGTACCATGGACATGAATAGGCTTGCATCTGCCCACTCGCATTTTCGCAAGCATGTTCGGATACCACTTTACGAATTTCAGGCGGCAGAACATATGTTTTAAATGCAAATGTGGACACTGACTGCTAGACCGATGCCAAGACTGAATATAGAACGGGTGAGTTTTCAGGATGTTCAAAGGTCTTTGATCTGCAAGTGGAAAGAGAAACCACGTGTCAGAGAGTCTATGGAGAAGGTATGGAATGGTTCTGGTCTTGCGAGGCAGGTGAGAAGCGTAGTCTGACTAACAACAGGAGTGCCTGATCTCTGACCGCTTCTCAGCTTCTACACGCCCCACTAGTCAACATCGTCACCCGTTTCGCAACCCTCGCTCGGCCTCAACGCATTTTTATTCATCCTATTCTACGAACATGAGCGACAATATGAGCAAGGCCCCATCCTCGTCCTCATTCATGACGACGGAAATCAATAAAGATTATTTGATAAGTCTGATCGCAGTCCTCCAGGTCCGAGGCGGCTATGGCAAGGAGATAAAACAAATTGAAGAAGGGTATCTAAAGCACAATTGGACGATGGGAGAAGTCGCTTTTGATGTGGCATTATACAAGCGTGTGATCCTGCCCTTGCTCGACAGAGTGGGGCGCGACTTCATCCAGTGCGAAGAGAAGATCCAGCGGATGAGAGAAGAAATCAAGGGAATGAAGAAGGATAGTAAAATGCACGGGCTAGGTGAGTTTGCTACAGAAAATGATGGAACTGGGATTGGGTCACTGGTGAGTGCAGACTGGATGGATGCTGATCATGCGCCCTCTAGTGATGAATGTTACATCAAATCCCGGTATGCTCCAGAATCAGTCCCTGTTTGCCAACCATACGGGACCGGACGATTTGAGACCACTCTACATACCGCCTCCATCCTCTTTGAGCATGCCTTCGTTGGACAACTTCCCCACGTGGAGTCCTCCCAATAGCTGCAAGCCTTCGTTGATCGAATTCCTCACGCGGAGTACTCCCGATAGCCACAAGCCTTCTTTTATCGACTTCCTCACGCTTGGTCTTCCCGATAGCCGCAAGGAAGTTTTGACCAACTTCTTCAAGCAGAATCTTTCCGATAGCCGCAAGCCTTCGTTGACCAAGGTCCCCAAGCGGAGTCCTCACAATAGCCGCAAGTCTTTATCGACCAAGGCCCTCACACAGAATCTTCCCAATAACCCGTCCGCTCCGCCCTTGTCCAAAAAGTCCAATATCCCAACACCAGCCCCAGCAGTCAATTCCAGTGCTCCCAAATCATATACAATCAGATTCTTTACCACGACCAAAAGCCCAGAGTCAGTCATAACTACGCAGTCTATTTTTCTCGAAGGTTCGAACATTGGTCCTACCCTGGAGTTTTCCTCTGGGAAACCGGTGCCGAGCAAGATATCCACGGACACTCCTGTCAACTCGAAGCTCGCTGATAAAGCCGACCCCTATTCCGAGCTTGGCGGTACGTTGCCAAAATTGCAAGGCAATGCGTCAAAGGCACCCAGAGGATTAACTATCAGTGGAGCGTATAATAACAGTATAGAAGTCGGGCTATACAAGGCATTTTGTACTTTCTACCCGGGAATGGGGGACCGAGTCGACGACAATGATTGGCATTTTACGATCACATTCATCAGGGTGATACTTGGCCAGCAGTTGGCCATAGAGGAAGGATGTGTTGGTAGGAAAGCTCAGTATGATTATAAGGGGTACTTTCTTGGGATGAGGCCTGAGATGGAACGTCAAGGGTGTTGAAGAGACGGAACAAGAGGGAGGGAGTTCACGGGATTTTGGGAGCAGTGAAGAACCTCAGAGGAAGCAGACATGGTTCTCTCTTGTGGGAGAGATGTATTATTGGATTTGAGCTTCTCCGTCTCTCCTACCCAAAGGAGTACTATTTTTAAAGAGATGGCGAATTCTTTGAAATACCCCATCTACATATCTCGCGACTGCTGTGTGATCATATCGTCATGCGAGTACCCCGGGTTGGTCGCAGAAAGCACACATGCAACGCAGACAGTAGGCGAACCTAGTTTCCTCGTGTCAGTTTTCCAATCATCTTCGAATAGTATGGCGAGAGACAAAGACGCACCTCTGTGGCCCCATCGATCAAACTGGTCGATGTCTAGCACCTCTTTTCCCTCAAACAATACTCCATCTTCCTTGTTTTCCGAAAGTTCATTTATTGGGTGTAATATTATTACAGGTTCTTCGGGGGAGATTGATTAATTACCTTTGTGCAGGTCGTCATCCGAGTCGCCTTCTTTCGGGACCTTGAGGAGGAGGAGGAGGAGGAGGAGGAGGAAGAGCTCGTAGATTTAAACCAGCAAAACACCTATCTCGAAAAGGCGCATATGTAGACCTCTGTCGCAAGATATCTCTAGCTCCTTATTCAGGGTACATAGATATTGAGTAAGTACTCTTTTGCTATTCTACAAGACCTCAAAGAAGAAAAGAATTGATATATATATATATTATGGGCCTTTGCAGTTCTAGCTTTTAGCCCAAGGTCTTTGTGTGTGTGTGTTGTACAAAGTTAGTGTCGAGGTAAGAAACGAGCTAGAAGAGAAAAAGGCGGACTTTATATGATTAAGTTGAAATTAATTAATTGATTGCTGACTCCTTAGATCCATGTAACAAAGGAGATGATTGTATAGTGTTGAAAGGAGTAGAAGAACGTCTATCCCCAAGATCTAAGGTTTATGGAAGCATAATAGATATCCAAGTAATCACTAATAATCGTGTAATCATCTCTTAGATGTTCAGAAGGATCATGTAAGTACCCTCCCTACGCGACAGCTAGCAAATTATTGGCAAATTAACTTTGGGAATATAATTAATACAAACCCCTTTATGGAAGAAGAAAAAAGACTACGTGTTGTTATCTATTATTCATTGCTACTTCTTTCTTTGAGAAAGTACATACACAGAAGAGAGAGAGAGAGAGAGAGAGAGAGAGACAGAGAGAGAGAGAAAGAGAGAGAGAGAGTAAGGTAACAAAGAATTGCCAAGGTTTTACTCAGATTTTTCGAATACTACAGATTACCCAAGTAATCTATATGTATGAAACGAACATGGATCTTACCTAAATGGTTGAGTTCCATAGTACATTTTTTAATTCAACCAAGTCTTCCACCTGTCAAGATTCTCCCAAACACACACCATGTAAACTTTTGCAACAAGCTTCTCCAAGTTTTCTGTTTTATTTGGTCTAAAGTCCAGAGATGCATGTGTTGGACCTTTTGCCGCAATTCCCTCCAGGCAGCAGCGATGATTGGAAAGAGCATACGTTGCAAGTCAAGAAAGGCCACCAAACGTCGCGTATATATACATTAAACGGAACTGGAAACGTTACCATTTCCTTACAATCAAACCAGGATTCTCTCTCTTTTTTTTCCAAGGCCGGATAGAAAGAAAGAAAAAATATTACCATGAAGCTCTTCAACGCAATGGGCGGCGGCGCTCTTGCTGTGCTCTTGTCTTCGTATGATAGCCAGGCGGTGTCCTGGACGCGCCACCCTGACCGTCTTCAGCACCAGCTCCAGCTTTCGCACACGTCGAAACTACCTCTCTTCATGCACGATATGGGTCATGCTTGGATCGAGGAAAACCTTGGCTGGCTGGAACGACGCTCGGATCCCACGAGGGACCTCTGCGAAGAGGAGAGATGCAAGGCCGTACCGTACCCGCCGACCTCTTTTCCCGTCTGGAAATCGACAACAATCGCTACGGGATCAATAGAGAGGGGTGGGGAAATATGCGAGATCGAGTGGAGGAGATGAGCGAATGTCCGGTCGCGCTCCAACAAGTCACGTACTTGTACATGGACGTCTATGTCGATGGCTACGGGTCGATGGATGCGGGCGAGGAAAACATGGAATTGCTAGCCGGTGTCCTTTCCGCGATGCCAAATCTAGAATCGCTGCACTGGGGCGTCCCTGCGGAGGCAAATGAATTCTTCGAATGTGTTCTTGCACGCCGGGAACTCCAACTACCCTCCGTCGCCCACCTCGTCGTTGGCGCGTTTGCGCAGCACATGGTCTCCGTCTGCCCGAGACTTCGGTCCCTCGAGGGTGGAAGCTACTTCAATCACTGGAGTTGGGGTGATGGGGGGTTGGAACCGGACGAAGAACCCCTCGACTCTTCTTCTGCAGGCAGCATCGCTCGTGCCCACCATTACCAGCCTGTCGTACATGGATAGATACCAAGGTTGGAACGGACGGCTTGTCCGCGGTAAGATTGCGCAGACTGTCAAACAAGACGTTTGGTAATTAATTACTGAACATGTTGCAGATGTACTCGACGCCGTTCCAGATCTCACCAACTTATCCATGGAAGGGGTCATCAGAGAAGGCATGTACAGAATGGGTCAAATGGCCTCGAACGATCTGAGAGTAAGTAAAGAAATAAATGATAAATGCCAAGCAAGCAAGCAAGCAAGCTGCCATGTCATTATTCATATCTCTCCTTCCAAATGCTGACACCCCTCTGCAGTCCGTTCTTCAAGAACTCAAATCTGCACCCCATCTATCGCACCTCGGCCTCCCATCAGCCTCCGACCTCGGTCTGGACTATGAAGGTGGTCCCGGATGCGGCAACGTATATGCTGGCGTTGAAGGTCGCGAGTACGGCCGATATATATCACGAGAGCACTGCAAGGCCGTCGAAGAGGCTGCCAAGATTACGTTTGAGATGCTGCCGGATTTGAAGAGCTTGCGTGTCGGTGATGTCTCCCCGGTGGAAGTGATGAGGGATCAGGAAGGGGGTGTGATGGAGTTGAAATGGGCGTGGACGGGGCGGATGCCCGAGTATTTGGACGAGATTTGGCCAGGGTCGAAAGAAGGGTCGGTAGAGTACGAGTATTGAAGGATATACGCATATGAAATCCATACCAGGAAAAATCTGTCGTATTTCATGTCCGAAAAGCAGTGGGGAAATTGATTAATTAGTGTGTACGAAACAACAACGCGGTAATTAAATGATTAGTCAAAAAAGGGAAAAGGGAAAAGGGAAAAGGGTCAAGTGCTAGCGCCGAATCATCGACACCTTCTGTTCTTCTTCCTCCTATTGTTATAACATGTGCATACGACGACGACGAGTGAGGATTCTAACAAAAAAACATTAGTAAAGAGTACACTTAGCGCATACAGCAGAGCAGGGCTTGAAGAAGAAAAAATTGGGTATCCAACCATTATTTTGGTTTACATACTGCTGAATGCGAGTGATTCCTACTTGTCTGCTGGTTTGTATGTAGCAATGCGCACGAATCACTGCCTCGCCTGGTGATGGGCAAATGTGTTTGGTCCCCAGACACATCTGTTATGTCTGTACAGTTCTGTGCAAGTAAGAAATTGGGTATCATAAATGCGTCTCCGTGTCCAAGAACTCCATGCATGCTGTGCCATATCAGGCATTTCGTTTCCACGCAAAGATTCCGATATGCACGCCCCATGCTGATCTCCAACTCGTACTGCCGCATCACTTCTTGCGTCCCTTTCCTTTCCGTCCTTTCTTGTCGCCGATCTCGAGAAACCCGCCCTCCACTTCGCCTTCCTGAATACCCAACAACTCATTCCCTTGCATCTCCTTCAGCTTCTCTTGTCCGCTAATAAAGAAACTCAGATCGCGATTCTGCTCTTCAAGATCCGCTCTCTGTGCTTCCGCCTCCTTCGCCCGATCTTCCGCCTGCTCGGCTTTCTTCTCTAGGAACTTGATGCGGGTCATGAGCGATTCGTTGATGGTCTTCTCTTCTTGAAATTGTTTGGTCAGTTTACGGGCTAGATCCTGCGCTGCTGTAGCTCGAGTACTGTGCCGCTTGCTGTCTTTTTCTAGGGTAAGAATCGTGGCTTGTGCTTCTGCGTGTTGGAGGCTGAGCGTCTCCAATCGTGAGGAGAGCGCAGAAACAGAGCGGACAGCGTCGTCAGCACTTGCGGCAGCCTTTGTGGCTTTATCGGCCGCTCGTTCGACTTGCTCTTCAAAGTAGGCGCGCTGCGACTCCAGTTGCGACGTGAGGAGGAAGGCATACTCCAAACCCATGTTGTCCAACTTCTCGCGGGGTACCGTGTCGTTGGCATAACCCGTCATGCCGTTGGACATGTGGCCAAACGCACTCGTCGGGTGCTGTGTTGAAGCAGGCAGATCGACGAGTTTCCCATCTGCTTTGTTCTGGATTAAGCGATGCACGTAGCCGTCGCCTGCGTAGTCCCAGACGTGCTGCGTAGTGACGTCCATGGCGTAGGTATGGGAGGTGGATTCATAGTGTGCAAAGGCGTGAGCTGAGTCGTAGCGGCCACATCCTATGTTGCCACAGACCAAACATATCCAAAGATTCGACGTTGAGCTACAAACTGAGCACTCGTTGTCCAGACTATCAGACCCGTCGGTGCGGTTTATGGTGAATGCCTCGTTTTGTGTGTATCGGCAGACGGGACAGCCGCTGCCTCGCCATTTCTCAAGGCAGGCACAGTGGAAGACGTGCTGGCAGAGGATCGTGAGAAGGCCCGTTGTTTCGTCCATACGCTCGAGGCAAACGGGGCATGTTGGGAGCTCGACGAGGGAGGGTGTAGGTGGGGCCAGCGGTTTGGTTGTGAGCGATGGAGGCTCAACGGGCGAGGGGACAGCGCTTGGTGTGGGAGGGAGAGGTGCTGTGGGTTGTGCTGTTGCCGCTGGTGTAAATGGGTCGTTTGTGAGGTCAGGGTAGCTCGAGGGATCGCGGGTTGAGTCGGAGGTTTGGAAGTTGATTGACTTGACAAAGACGACGTGACAGTACTCTGGCTGGTTTCTGTTAGCATATCTCAGCAGCTCGAGCATATGACCCTCGTCCTACCTCCATACTATTGAACGTCTTTCCATTCCACTCCTTCCGCCATTCGCGCGCTTGCTTTGCTTCCCGGAATTTCATCAACACCATGTATTTGTTGGCCCTGCTTGTTCGAATGAGTCTGAAGTGACTAACATCATCTCTCGTCTGCTCTCCCAAGAAACCCAGCAAGTCGGAGGGTGTCATGTACGAGGGAACCGCTAGGATACAGAGCGTGGTGCAGTCTTCTTCCTTGAACAGTGTGCCCGGTCCGTCGCTCGAACTTGATCCCGCTGCAGCTCCTTCATCGTGTTCGTCGTATAAACCCGGCGTCTCTTGGCCGTCTCTGTACAGATGTACCACTCCCCATCCGATATCCGTGTCTTTGAGATCCGAGGGTATGAACTTTCCCTTGGTCGCCAAACCCCCGGAATTGGGCGCATGCGAAGGGTGCTTCAACGACTTCGCGCGGGGCCTCGCATCTTCTCCGCCCTCGGGATTCAGGTTCATGTCGATGCTCTGTATGGATATGGTATCGAACCTCCAGTCTCTCGGTCCGGCAAAGCTCTGTGTTCGTTTGTGTGCCGGGCGGGCAAGCGGCTTGATAATGGGCACTGGGCTGTCGTGGCGTTCAGCAAAGGCGGGTCGCGTGCGATGGCTGAATCGTCGGGATGTCGAAGGATGGTCGCGGGGAGGTGTGAAGTGGGGTGTGTCGCTGCTCGAGGCAACAGGCTGTGGCAGCTTGAAGCTCCGCGGGGGTGGCGCGAAGGAGCCCCAAGACGCAGTGCCGTGGACGGGGAGCTCTGATGTGAAGACGTCAGTTTGGGGAGGCGGTGTGAATATGGATTCCGGTGAGGAGCGCGAGGGGTAAAGCTCAAAGGTAACATGGAAGAAGTAGGCCGGCATGGGGACGATAACTAGTCGTGCATTTCCAGAGGTTACAGAGAGTAGAGAAACATTTGGAGATGCAGACGTGCTCGTGTCTGGACTCTGGAGCAAGCTGTGGAATTTTAGTTTCGTTAATGATGCGGGGCATTAAATAGATGCGGACTCAAATCTCGCCCCTCCGCCTTTTCAAGGTTGCTGCTCTTTCATCATACGATATCCCTTGAGCTTTGTGTTTGCATCGACGTCACCAAACTTTCACTGGCTTGGCCGGACATTTGTAACAATGATGTTGTATTTGTTCATTTATTTCACATTGTCTTTGATAAAGTCGACTGTGTGCTGCACAAGGCCCACGGCTACGTACCAAGACCTGTCCGAGGACAAAACATTACTCGTGAACTGCAATCCGAAGCACACAGGGAATCAAACGCCTCCATATGCAATGCACTCCGCGTATCCAGTCAGCCTAAAACCTTGTGCCCAAATATCAGATATCCTCGATACACACCCATCGTGACAAAAGTCTTCCTGGGGCCGAGAAGAATAAAAAAAAATCATTAAAAGGAAATAGAGATACCCGACCCATGCATGCCAGTTCGTTGCCCTCCAGCCGTTGTAAACACCAAGAGATCGCATAAGGGGTATTGTTTTGAATCGGTTCCAAATATGTGCAGTGGCGTCAAAATCAGGTCCTGAAGAGAATCACTATACAGCGTCTGCGTCCATCACGTCGTCCATGTCTTCGGTCTCGCATCCTTTGCCGTTGACCACGATTCTGCGTCCTCGTTGGTCAGCGGGAACTCCGTCGCGCGAAGCGCCAAAATCTAGCACCTGAAAGCAAGTTAGTAACTTCGTTGCATCAACCACGACTTTTAACCGGGAAACTCACCTCAATATATGTCATATTGTTCCGCTGAACAGCCGCTACACATCGCCGCTCATTGAACTTCACTTGCCATACCCCGCTGAGGTCCGTCAGCAGATCCTTCACAAACTCGCCCGTCTTGACATTCCACATCTTCAAGGTACGATCAGAACCAGATATGACCTTTTGTCCGTCGTGCTGGAAGCAAGTGATAGCCCCAGTGTGTGCACACAGCGTGCTCTTACACTGGCCATTTTCGGGATCCCAAATCCGGAGTGTCGAGTCAGCAGCCGCCGAAACGAGTCGCTGGTGGCTCAGATCCAGAAGACCAACCAGCGAGGTATGGCCTTCAAGATTGAAGATGCAAGCACCGGTTTCAAGAGACCAGACTTTGACCATATTATCCATGGATCCGCTGATGCAGCGATTTCGAGCAGTGTCCAAAACGACGCTATACACCTTCTGGGTATGGCCAGCAAGTCTGTGCTGAAGTTCGCCAGTCGAGATCTTCCAGACACGTACGGTGGAGTCGTAGCTACCACTGACAAGCGTATCACCGTGTGCGGCAATGGCGCGAACCGAGTGGTGATGTCCGGTTAGTGCACGGATAAAGTATGGATTGTCATGGTCATTTGCAGAGGGCCCAGTCTGCATGAGGCTCCTGTCGCCTGACTGTGGTAGTTTCCATACGCGAAGTGTAGAATCGCGCGATCCAGTGATGATCAGGGGCTCCTTTGGCATCATAATGGGTTGACCATCCGAAGTCTCCCCAATCTGTGTTGGCTTGATGATAACGAGGCATCGGACGGTGGATGTATGGCCTTGGAACACGTGTGTACATCTCCCTTTCTCGATGTCCCACACACGCACTGAGCGATCCGTGGATCCCGAGACCAGAGTGTTTCCCTCGTACTGAAGGGCCCAAACACCCCCTTCATGGCCCTCGAGGCGACTTCGTAGGGCTCCGGTCCTGGTATCGTATACGTTGATGTTCGTGTCATCGCTGCCGGTCAGAATTTTGTCAGTATCGAATTGAAGGCAGGTGACGACGTGACGTTGATGCGCCCGGAACGCGATGTGTTTTGGCCGCGTGTCTTCTTCCATCCAGCCCCTTCGGATCAGATGGTGGCGTTGGTACAGAGACTTGAATAGGTGCATGGTCCGCAGTCCAGGTAGGCCAATATTGGGGCTGGAAATCGCTGCAGCTGCCATCTCGGCGTACGCAATTGGACCGGGCTGGGTTGATGCGGTATGTGTGGGCAATGCTGTCTGCTTTGACGAAGATGGAGCCTTCTTGCGTTGTTTCTTTGACGGCCCGTGCTTACTATTCGATTTCCTCTTCGGCCGTCCCGCCAGTGACGACCTCGTGACTGCCCCTTCAACATCAGCGAAGCCACCCAGTACACTCGAGCCGGAAGGACCAGGGGAATGTTCACTGTCTGATCTCGGCATAATAGCAACAGCGCGCAAATCACGCTCATAACTCTCCGACGAATATGGATATTGCCATCCCCATCCTTCCTTGACCGCACGTTCCAACTCGTTCTCGGGTAGATTGTATCCGTCCTTTTCCAGTAAGTCTTTCCAAGCAGTCTCATCTGTGTCCACGATATGACGCCATTTCTTCGACACCTGTGCTGCGTTGCACAGGCTCTTGACATCCAGATATTTGATAATGTTCAGACCAAGCTCAAGAGGAAGTAGACCGAGGAAATCGCATTTCAAAGCTGGGTTGACAACGTCGGCCACAAAATGCAATGTGGGCTTGGTGCACCTACGAAGAAGTTGATACATGACGTATGTCTTCATCTTCTCAGGCAAAGTGTCGAACGAATCTAGCATTGTCGGGATATCCATTATCGAAGGGGTCGGCAGCTGGGAATTGGAGTTCGCTCCTTCTTTGGCATCGTTGAATTCGATCAACCTGGATCGTAGAGGGGATGGTGCGAACCCGTTCGAAGTAGTGTCCATTGAGTTGTTTTGTGAAATATCCAGACTAGATACATCATTCGTATCGTCATCGCCATCGTCTCCAAACGAAGCTCCAGCGTTGTGCTGTTGCGCAAGACTGGCCGCTGCAGTAATCGGGGACAAACTGGGGCTCGGCAAACTAGCATCCTGCGCAGAAACGGTGTCGAGAGGGGTAGGTCGTCCGGTGGGAGGGAAAGTAGCTGAAAAGGTCCTCATTGGGTCCATATCTGTTTCTGCAATGGGTGGCGTGGCAGCTATACCTGGAACATCTAGAACCGAAGTAGCCAATGAGTGATCATTGCCGAAGGTCCTCTCATACGCTCCTTCCTCGGAACTCGAGGGACCAGCGAACGACTGCTGAAGCTGCCAAGTAGCTGGAAGTTGCCGCTGTCTGGCTTGCTGAGAAGACGATCTCAAATTTGATCGCCTCGTCCCCATTTGTGTTGTAGGGAGCTTGAAAGCCGACTTATCAGCGTCTGTATCCGGTGTTGTTGGTACAGCGTCATCCATTTCCTCGGGCGTAAACGTGGAACCAACGTGTGCACCACCCTTCTTCAGGTCTTGGATATAGTTTCGAGGCTTTTTGGTTCGACGGTGGAGGCTGGCGATCTCAGCCGCTTCGGCAATTGAGGGTGGGGAGGACGATCGTTTGCGTCGGCCAGATACAGAGCGGACCGCTGGGTTGGGGGATGCAGTCGGCCGTGTTGCTCGGCTGGGGGTTGCGAAACCTGGGGGGCCATTGAACGATTCTACCTGCCGAAGCTTTCCATTCGATGCTCGGAGATCATGGAGGAGGGTTTCTTGCTACAAAGGGAGCATGTTAGTTTGATTTTCGATTGTGAAGAATGCCGTTGAGAGGCACGATAGTCGGCACGACGGGTTCCCGGGGCTTTGTTAAGCGTACCTGTTGTAGTTTGTCCGCGATATTGTCCGCTTCCTCGAAGCAGGCCTGGGCACCATCGGCGTCAAAGAAGAATTTACGAATAGATTCAGGGGCCTGTGTGTGAGCGAGGGGGTACTCTTTCGAGTCCCTTTCGCTCAGATTTCGGGGAGCATTCATAACGAACGGAGGATAGGACATGGTTGTAGTTGTCGTGGTCGTGACTACAGTGGTCTTGGTGGCCGGCGCCATAGACAGCTGTCCCATGGTGGCATAGGGATCCACCATCTGTCGTTGCACGATTGTGGACGCGGCCTCACGGGCCTGACTTGAGGTGATAGACGCCATGTTGCACAAGGGAGTCGGTGAGATGAAGAGGTAGCAACAACAACGCTCGACACTCGGCTGCAGAAGCAGCAGGCGAGGAAATGCTTGTGTCTATATGCCTTGGGTGAACAGCGTCGAGTGTTCACTGAAGGGTGGTTTGGAGGCACTGGGGAAAAGGTCGGGACCTCGGAAAGAAGCGTCGAGGCGCGAGGAGGACACGGCGAGGGCGCACAGAGAGTGAATTCTTAAGCTGGCATAACCGTCGATCTCTTCACGAGCTTGAAGGAGAAGAAAGAGGGAAGGGGTTTGGGGAGGCGGTGCGGACTCGGAGGCGAGGGCGTGCGTGGTCCCTCGGGCAATCAAGCTGACGAGGGGCGAGATCAGGAGGAGAGATGGAAAGGAGCACACAGGCTAGGAAAGACAGACGCCAGAGCAGACAGACGAGCATGCACACTCAAGAACAAGGCGAGAGAGGAAGGTTGGGTGAGGGGGAGAGGACGAGGGGAGAGGGTGAGGGAGAGAGGACGAGGACGAGGGGTGCGCGGGTGGTGGTGGTGGTGGTGGTGGTGGTGGTGTTGGTGTTGGTGGTGGTTAGTGGGGAGGAGGAGCAGCCAGCCGAAGGTATGTAAGAGAGAGCGGTGCGGCGGTGCGGTGCGGTACGGTGCGGTGCTGCATCGCCAAGGTAAATCGCGCTTGCCTGCCTTTCAATTTTCGCGCGCATTTGGGGCGTGTCTTCAACCGTCATCCTGGCCATGCATCCAGCGCCGCGCTTTGTGTATTAATATTTGAGAGGACGTCTTGCGGGCGTTTCAGTCTTGAATGGGCGTACAATGGCCGTCGATATGATCCTCGTCCTCTTCTTCGTCCTCGTCTTCGTCCTCGTCGTCGTCGTCCGCGGCCTGCATTACCTTTTTTGTGTGCGTGTGTGTGTGTGTGTGCAGAGCTCTCTTCGTGCTTCAGTCTTGCTTGAGGCACGTATACGTATAGCTCCATCAACAACAGTCGGTCCTCCGATCTACTAATCTGAGTCCCGCAGGAGGAGGAGGACAAACACACACAACACGCACGATACGACACGACACAACACGACACGACAACCCCCCCTTCCCCCTCCCCATGCGACCGCCACAGTCTGCAACACCAAGTCTGTCACCCATGGATCTCACCGTGAAGAACCATCTACGTACGGCCTGACGTCCTCGTGGATTCGAAAGGAGAAACAAGCGACAGCTGTCGAAAAATCTTCTTAACGCATCCTACGCATTTGACATGAAGGTGAAATCGACTTTCCCCCCAACCCTTACAATAACATGTCCACTATAGCTGCACGTGTCGGGATTTCGTATTGCACAACATCTTTCTCGGCACAAAAACCAGCGTGTTCCGGTGTTCTCAGCGAGCTTCACCACGATACTTGAGGCAAAGTGGTGATGCCGAAGGCGACGGACACGGACTCAAGCGGTGTGGCTACTACAGGCAACCCCCTTGCACTCGTCTCACGAAAGAATTGCTGCGTCCGTGTCCGACTGAAGGCAAACCGGGGAATCTCAGCACGGAAGACAAAAAGTCTTTTCGCCATGTGCGCAGTGCTGAGCAAGTAATCTGCTGCAGCTGTCTCGACTCGGCGTTTGCGTATTGCAATGCACCTTCCACCAATCAGCGCATACGATTCCAAGAACACTCTTTCGCCCCCTACCATATGCCACGACAGTCGTACGTATTTAGAACAAAAGCCCCTTTCAAGTAATTAGTGCCTGCCTGTATCGACAAGCCGACTCGAAAGGAGACATCTGTATGGTTCAACCAGGCACTGGGGCGGGTAACAAGAAACGATTGAGCTTATGTCATTACTGTCTCGCTTCACTTATATATATATTCACCGTATTCAATCACCCAGTGTTCGTCGAATTCCCCTCGGCTTTCAGTTCTTTTAGTCTTCCACTTGTCCAAGCTGTGCGGTCAACAAACCGACGTCACGTGTGAGAAAACTGGTGACCACATGGCTGAAGATGGCGCTCAGTGCGGCGACAAACGACAATTAGACAGTGGTCCTCTTGGGCATCTTTCTGTCATCGTCTGTGTAGGCACTCTCATCCTATGTATCTAAATACATACCTTGTATCATGTTGTGATGTGGGCTTGTGTGTGTCAACTGGTATTGTGGTCCTGCCCACCGTCGCTCTTTCCTCCCAAGTCAGACAAGCACGTCACCCACCTTCCTTCTGTCCAACATCCCCGCCTCGACTTCTTCCTCTTCTTCTTCTTCTTCTTCTTCTTCTTCCTCTTCTTCCTCTCCCTCTTCTTGCTCTTCTCCCTCTCACCCCGCCATCCGTCTCCTACATCTGTTCGAGCTCGTCCGCTGTCTCCATCATTTCTCCATCGCCGCATAGACGTCGACATCGAAGCGTCCAAACCTACACCTGCCGACAAGATGCGTCGAAAACAGGCGCAGCAGACGCAAAATCCAACCAGGTTAACGGCCGATGCGGTCACCAAGACATGCACGGAAACGGAGACTTTCACCAATGTCACTCAGAGCACTGAGGTCATGCAGACGCTTGTCCACGGCTCCATTAGCGCACTGTTATACCAGAGGGGTCTCCTGCCTGCCGAGTGCTTCGCTCACCAATATTATGTGGGAATCAATAGCCACTGGAGGTACACCGATTATGCATCGGGAGTTCGCGAGGAAATTGACGAGCCCGCCCAGCATAAGGGATGGACGTTCAGATGCTTGAAAAAGGGATCTTCCCCAAACGGTGACGCACTTCTCAAATTGCTTGTAAGCTGGGATTGAACATTTCAGGAAAAGTTGCTCACAGTTCCATGAGGAGGATGGTGCTTTCTATGCTCTGCAGCGAGGGTTTTTGAAAGCACTGCAGCTCTCAATCGCCGAAAACTCGAATGAGCCCGGCAACGTGCTGGAAACCTACACCTTCACTTTCCATTACACCAAAACGAGCGCCAATTCTCAGTCAAACGTAGAGATGACTGCACCCAGCGGATCCAAAGTTACGATTAAGAATGCCCGTTGGTCCTTGGTCGAGATGATCCGACGCGTCAACAACACATGCCAGGAACTTCCCTACCTCCCAGATAATCGCTATCTTACTGTAACTCTCCACTACAACGAGAAATACTCCAAAGGATTGCAAATAGAGGGCTTCACCGATTCGACTGATAACTATATAAACTTTCCGAGTGGAAATTTTGAAAAGGTCACGCATGCTTTAGGGGGTATGGATGCAGGCTTCCATTCGACGAGTCTCAAGATATCGTATTTGAGCCTGGTCGACCTCCCCGAAGATAATGAACAGTTCCCTGGATCTATTCACAACAACAGCCTGACCTACGAATGTGCTGCAAGTCGAGTAGACGATATTGACCACTCTCTGGCCCTCATGTCAGCGAGAGCATGTTCGCAAGCGCAAGGCCCGCTGAATACCACCAACACGGCAAACGCCGAAGCGACATTTACTCGGATCGATAGTTCATCAGCGTCTCAATCCACGCCAACAGCAGGATCAGGTTCGCGTAGCCCGTCGAGTTTGGTCTCCCCAGATTTAGACCTCGACGCCCACCAGCCCTTTGCTACCCCACGCAGACCATTAAAGCCGAAGGACTTTGTTATGCCCGAGAAAGTCATTGCTGCATCAAGTGCTGTCCCACACTTGCGCTCAGACGATCAGATCACTACACGTCTGCTCCGGCAAATTGTGAGTGATCACTTTTGTATTCGGCACGCCGAGAATGGCACGATTGTTTTTTTGCTGACTATACTGTCAGAACCAAATTCCAGAACCGCTACAAGACACTCAGACGAACACACAGGCTACTCAATCGCAAGCCTTGATACATGGAGAAACCCCATACGCCTCGGAGCTTTCTCAGAGCACGCTCGACCGGCTCAAGATACGAAGCATACTCATACCAGAACGCTCCATGACTTCGCTGATACGGAGGAAATCTAATTTGGATATGATTGATGGTACATCAGACAAAGTCAGTTGTCAGTGCTACTGGGAGGGCGAGGAGAACGATGATATGGTACGTTGACTTCGTGAGGCATGGCAAGGCTACGCTAACAAACTTAGTGCTACTGCGGGTTCTGCGATACCTGGCAGCACCTACACTGCTATGGGTACCGAGGATCGGATGATCAGAGATTCCCAAAGACTCATGCTTGCTATCCGTGCTTGTTACAAGGGAAAGAGGCGGAACTTCTCCACGAACTGTCTGGCCTTGTCTTACAACGCCGCGCGCTTCATATCTTGGAAATTTTCTCTTTCGGCAGTGTTCAGGAGTTCGCAAACAATCTTCGTAAGTTCCACCGACGCTCAGATGGAACAACCTGACATGTATAGATTGCGATTTGCGAGACGCAAACGCCTTGGTACAGCATCTTCGGAACGAAGATCTCCTTGCAAAAGGAAGCACCATTACACTTGACAACTCACCCAGCACATCTCGACGTCTCATGGAGCGGTATTTTGATCCGCGCCTGAACATTGCTCACCATGTAAGAGAGCCTATTGCCGAAATTGACGGATATATCTGCTAATCATGTTCCCAGTATAACCTACCAGCATCTACCTTGCAGCCCACTCTGGCTACGGAGCAAGATATTCGAGTTTCAGACAGCCAGCTCCAGGGCGTAAGTCGGAATTCTGCGGTAGACAGACAGCATGGTCGTTACCCACTCCGACCACGCAGCAAGGTCCAATCGAAAGCAGAGGTTAAGGAAGCCATGACTATGAATACTCCTCTGGCAAATATGGGATCGAAGAAGCGAGCGAGATCGAGTCCGAATCACGATGCAGACGACCCAAGCCCCAAGCGAAGTTTGATGAATTCACGCCCGCTTGATTTGGGAAAGCGCACGACTTCGCGTCGACGATAGGTCTAGGATATTACGTGCTGATGTGGTTGTAGCATACATGTAGAGTTGAGGCATCTCTGAATCTTTGGACGTGAGGTATGGTATATATTAGTTTGATTCAAGATGGGTGGAAGGCTGCATGGGGGACTGTCGTCTGTATGGGTAGGTAGGTACATATGAGGGTTCCGATGGTGGTGGTGGCACTGCAGCAAATTTACTGCAGGTACTCGCTGCCGAGGCACGACATGTGGTTGTAGCCGTGTAATATGGAGGGCAAATGTAAAGAGGGATTGGTTTCGGGTAGAGAGGGAGGGTGGAAGAGTAGATATGTAATTGTGTACGGCTGAAGGAGGGAGGGTGTAATTTGTGGGGTTTGTGGGGATGATGTTTAAGCATATGAGTCAATAGGTATGGATTTGTGTTTTGTTGAAACGGATTGTACAAGCTGTACACAAGGACTTTTGAAACGTTGGAGGGCGGAAGCAACGTGACGCACTTGTTGAAAGATGGGCGGGCGAGGGAGCAAAAGGAAAGAATTAATACAAAGGTTACAAAGGTTAACAAAGGTTACCAAGGTATGTTGGTGGGGCGATTCATGGGCAGGGTGGATGGCGTGGCAGCACTGGCAGTAGGTTTTGACGGTGTTGTTCTAATTTTGACAGATGCGCTTACTTGTACATGGAAATGGATAGATGATTAATTACAAGGGTAACAGTCGGGCGGATACATATGTACAGCAAAGAAAGGAGAGGCAAGGTACATGTTAGGGGGATTAATTATCACATAGCCATGTTGACGGCTGAGATTGTGTATTTTGATATGAGATGAGAGGCATGGTGTCTGCTGGAAATGGAGAGAAGATGGCGATCAGCATATCGGTATATGTATGATGGATGCATGCACTGGTTGGTCATGCTTGTGCTGGACGTTTAGCCAGGTGTGTGTTCCAAACAAGCGAGAATCATGGCTGGCACGGCCGATCCAGATGAGAATGCAAATCACAGTTTAAATAACGCATGCCCAGGAGGTTACTGTAGATGATTAGGTACATACTGACACTGTATTACATGTACATACATAATTAGAAGGCCCCCTCCCCCCCTCCTTACAGCGAGTGTGGCTTGCATTCCGACGGAACCTGTGTGTGCTTGGGCGGGCGAGGTTTCACTACTACTGTACTGTACATGTACAGTACATAATGTACATACGACATGACGTCCAGACGAGAGTGATGAGATGGAATGGGTTCCTGAGTTGTGAGACCATGTACATGTACATACATATGTATATCTATGTATGTACAGTTGCTGTATATGTGAAACGCAGCGGCTGCGTGCGTGAATGGATCTGCGTGAACCCGGACTTGTTTTCATGTCCGCGCACCCCCCATGTGCCTGTCTACCTGTCTACCTGTTGTCTGTCTGTCTGTCTGCCTGTCTGCCTGCCTGCCTGCCTGCCTGCCTGCCTGCCTGTCTACCTGCCTGTCTACCTGTCTACCTGTCTGTCTGTCTGTCTGTCTGTCTGGCGGACTGGCTGACCTTGCATGACGCCAGGAGATATGTAGCCGATTGTAATAGGCGGGGGCTGCCCCGTTCGGCTCTGCCACATGGAGCAAGCGTCATCTTGTGGCCTATTGACTCCCTGTTTTTTTCCGACTAGCGTCCCTCTACGGCGCTTGATCTCCTTCAGGGGCACGCACACTGGCCCTTGACTCCTCTCCCGCTCCACATGACAAGCCCACCCACACACAGCACACACACACACACACACACACACACACACACACAGCGCACACGCACACACACACACACGCACACACGCCATGCCTCCATGCCGAACAAACAATTATTATCGCCGTCCGGTTATGGAGCTCGGATCGATTGATATCATTAGCTGCCATGGCTCTCCCCCAGAAATGCCCCCCCCCCCCCCCCCCGCCCCCCCCCCCCCCCCCCCCCCCCCCCCCCCCCCCCCCCCCCCCAGCACTCGCGGCCAGCTTGTAACCACGGCCGACGCTCTCCGCTTCTCCGCCAACGCATATACCCCAGCACTCGCACACTATATACCTCACGTATGTACATACATGTACATATGTATCTGGCCCTCGAGATCGATTCATCAGGTGTTATATTACTTGTACTTACCGGTAGCAGCGATCTCTGTGCCCAGGACACAGAGAGCACAGTGCAGGCGCCCGAAGCATTGGTCCACCATCATTGGACCACACATTTCAGCCACCTCGAGACCTTTTGTCGTCCATGGTGCTCCCTTTCTAGTCCGCCGCCTCTCACAAGCTCCACAAACCAAACCCGCCTCACAAGCTCCACAAACCAAACCCGCGCCCTCTCATGTTCTCAAGCCACCGCTCCGATCGTGCCAACACCAGCACCACGTCTCGCGCCCATTGTCGCCGCCTTCTGACGCAATTGAACCCACATGGGCCTTCGAGACAGGCTCTGAACCCCCAAAGCCCACCTCATTCAGTCCGCCCGTCTACATTCCTTACATTCGCTGAGTCGCAGCCCGTCTCGAGTTTGAGCCACCTGGAAAACCTCAGAGAGCTCATCGCTGATAATCATGGGCCGCCGCGGCCCCAGGTTTTCCTTTCCCATCCCAGGTCGCAAGTCGCATTCAAAGGTCGATAAAACAACAGAACAGACACACTCGACATCCTCGATCCCTCCTGTATCTGTGCCCGAATGGTCGTCCCACTTCAACAATCCATCAGGGTCTTACTCCAAAGCTGAACGTCTGCTGGGAACCTCTGGTCTTGCATATCCCCCATCCTCGAGACAAACCTCCGTCCCCCCGAGCCCGGGGTACATGACCGTCACCGTTTCCGAGACGAGTTTTGGCTCAGAGTCCACCGACAAGAAATTGCCAGCAAGCGTGGACGAGGGCAGCTTATTCCCGACCAGGCCGCGCACCATGTCGAATCGCCCGTCGTCGACCATCTTGAACAATGCGTACAACAACGGGGATGATCGCCGACTGTCCAATTGCAGCTCCATTAGCAAAATGCTGAATCCAAGGACTTCCAATTCGACCATGCGGTCGCACTACGATGCCCAAAACTCGCCCCTCTACATCTCCCAACAGACGTCCGATTCCGCCGTCCGCGACAGGGCCCTGAGGAAAGGTAAGCCGCCAGTAGCAACAACCTACGATCGCAACATGGACGACCACGGTCACGTGACTGGCATGCTATCTCGCCAGCCTCTAGAGGATATCAAGAGGCAGAGTCGGAAGAGCAAGCCCCCGCGGCTTGACCTCTCGCGGCTTTTCCCAAAGCCAAAGCCCAGTGGCGGAACCACACTGCTCTCACCAACCAAATTGGTAACCTCTCCGAGTGCCATGTCCACCACATCAGAATACTTCCCTCGCCCCATGACCCGTGTGTCCACACCTGAGACCAAGGGTCAGGCTAAATTAACAAAGACGGCAAAGCGCCAACAGACCTCGCCATCAAAACCCCCCATGCCCACGTCTCCCGTCCGGTTGCACAAGCGAGAACAGTACGATGGTGCCAAGGTTAACGTGCGGCGACCCCCCAACGGTATCCAGCATTGGTTCGATGGGCTTGGAGACGAAGATGGCGACGAAGTTTCCGAAGAAGAAAATTGTCGCACACACGCCTTGAAGCATGCAGTTCTACAAGCATCACAGCCCACGCTTAGCCCGAAAAGCTCTACCAGTCGCCTATTCCAGAACTCGGCAACATCTTCACAACAAACACTACGTCAACATCAGCCAGAAATTGGTTCGAGAAAGGAGCAACATGTATATGGGAGTCTCAATCATCGGCTCAGTTCTCCAAGCCAATTCTCGATACAAAGCCAGGGTTCGCTGGTGTCGAGCAAGACCAGATCTTCGGCCTTCTCAAAGTCCAATCTACAGGATTCGAGCGTCTTATCCATGTCATCGTCCGAGGACGAGGACGAAGATGATCATGCACCAGCACCGGCACCAAATAGGTCGTCAATGCGCGCTAGCATAGATATCCCCGACGATGACGGAGACGTGATTGTTGGAAAAGCTCAGGCGTACAAAGTCAGGTCTAGGCATCATCGCAAGGTGCCTTCGGAAGGGAAGCTGAGCATAATGTCAACTTCGACAAATGCTGCAACCATTGAGGTCATGTACTCACCAGAAGCGTACACGCCAAACGTGTTTCCGCCGGCTTACAGTAGCAAAAGGTCAAGTCATACTCGACAGCCGTCGGTCATACACGAGGATGAGGATGTTCGGCCGAAAACGTCTGGAAATGGCTCACTGGCCCCCTCCTCCATCAGCATTCGTAGCGCACAGACGTCCAGTAGTGAACCTCGTCCGCGCACGGAGCATCACAAGCTCATGGCCGTAACAGCAGAAGAGGAGGCTTTGTTAGAGATGATGCGTCGGAAGCGCGCCGATATGGTAAAGCATAACTTTACGGAAGGTTACAAATCGGCCTTTCAGGAAGACGTTGTTCGGCAAACGACACCACCTGACACCAAAGCATATCGCACTTCCGGCTTTTTGATTAGCGAAACACCTGGCACTAGTCCTGCACGAACGGCTATGGCTACATCCCACAAAAAAGTAGTCGCCTCTGCCTCGCCTCTCCTCCTACCTCCCAGAGGCCGAGGCCGACCCATACGGTTTGGGCAGGACTCAACTCTTGGAACAAGCGTGCTTCGCGATAGCTCATCTTGTGACGACAAGGAGTCTGAGCGCCATGTTTTCACAACTCCGACCAGTCACGCCGCTTTCGCGCACCATCGTTTCCCAATGTCTGAGTTTGCACCGCTCGATCCAACCTTTCCATCATCCACACCCACTGCAAGCATGTCATCGCCAACCACCACCGATCACCCTTCGCCTCTTCCATCTCCAATCACTCCCGGTCTCCGCCAAGGTGAATCTGATGTCGACGTCAAGGTTGCCGGCAGCGAACCTTCGTTCAACGGGGACAGTGACGACGCCGCTGTTCTTGACTTGGGTACTCTTGGTCCACCCAGCGGGAGCATCAAACCCGACAAATCGCGCTCTGGAATAAATACACAGCACTACCGACGTGGCCGCACAGCCAGCAGTGGCGCAAGCATGACTTTCGATCTCGGCCCGTCTTCATTTCCAATTCCTCCCAAATCCGACGACCTTGCTCCACTCGCTGAAGTCGATTCTCGACCCCCAAGTATCAGCATTGATAGCTTCCCCGAGCCTGGTCCGAGGATCCACAGGAAGAGCTCTCGCGGAATCAACACGTTGACACTGGCGACTGCCTCGAACCCCAGTCCAGTGACAAGGAGTCGTATGAGCACCGTAAGTCGTGGAAGTAGCATCAACAGCTTGACTAGCGTACATAGTAAGAAGCGGGACAGTGTCGCAACGAGCGTGCATACGAGGAGCAGCGTCAGCGAGGACGTATTGGCGGCGTGGGGGAGTCTCGGGGGGGTGTAGACGCATGGCAAACCGACCCATGTTTATGTTTTTCTTTCCCCTTCGTGGCGGGCCGGAACGGTAGTTGGCGTTTTCATCACCATGCACCTGCACCATGGCGGTGTACGAATACTTCGGTCATTTATCACGGTTGGATTGATACTTTCCACGCGTTCGCGGCCTCGATCTTTAACATTTCGTTCTCTTTTTTTCGCTGGTTTGATACCCGACGTACCGGCCCGCTAATGGCTTACATGGCTGGGTTCTTTTCTTGTCGCGACGAATCTCCTTGAGGTCTTTTCTGGTTGCATAGCATAGTATTGGCTACTGGATATTGGATATTGGTAATTTAGGATGTCGATGTGATTGATGATTTTGAAAGAGAGAGAAAGAGAGAGCACCGCAGTGGGTGGATGATGGTTATACAATGTGCGATAATTTAACATAACCCGTAAAAGGTGCGACGGGCTTTTAATGCTGAAGGCATAAAGCATATTTCACCCTGCCAACCAACCCTCGACCACGTGGATAACGTTTGTCAAACCATTGGGGAGGTTGACAGCCGACGACGACAAGTTGCGCGAAGAATATCCACAACTAACCAAGTCCACTCAGTTCTGATATCTCATCACGACACCGGGGTTCATGTGATTATCGTTATATATCGGTATAGGAATAGAGAAAAACCCCACCAGAGATCATGATTCAGCTATGTATAAACTAAAGAATGCGTATATTACACACAACACAGCCACCACTTCCACTTCCACTTCCACTTCCACCACCACCATCACCACCACCACCACGCTACATCTTCGTATTGTCATGAAACGCCGCCATGTTGATATTCGTTTAGTTGTTGGTTGAGTGGGCATGCGCCAAAAAAGGACCGTTTCATATCATCGTAATCAGTCGTTATCAATTCTTGCGGGTTATAAGGAGAAGAAGAAAAAACAATATACCGAAAAAAGCGGGAAACGAGTCAAAAAAGATAACATGGGCAAAGTAAAAAGAAGAAACCGGGGCGCGCCAAGACACCCATGCCATCCAGAAAGAACAAAAAAAGACATTTCCCCATCCAAAAAAACACCTTTAAATTCATATGCCAGAGCGAGGGGGGAGGGGGAGGGGGAGTAAGCAACCAAAAAGGAGATGCCATATGAAGAAGGTGGTTTGAGGCGGATCGGATACAGTGTTGACAAGTTAGTGTAGTGTGGCCATCCAACATGATCATTTCCAACTGGAGATAATCAACAGCTGTCGAGAGAACAGAGAGCCTCCATCCAACAGAGTCCGGTTGAGGATGAAACATCCAGGACGGCTGATGATCAATGTAGTCGTGGTCGGCATAGACGATACTCATTCTCCATAAAGTGCCAGATGTATGTTGTTGTAGTCGTTGCCATGAATGTTGTGCTTGAGGCTCAGTTCCAGAAGTCGTCCTTCTTGTCCATACCCACACCACCAGATGCTTTATCAAACTTCAAATCCATACCCAAACCGAGACCCAAGTCCATCTTTGGGGCCTGAATCTGGGGTGGCTTCTCTGCCTTCTTTGGGCTTTTGATCGGACTGGCAGGCAGTTTTCCATCATTAGATCCCATGCGTACAGTTCTAACGTCCCAACTGTCATCGAGACCAGCTGCAATCCACACCTTGACAGCGTCGTGCACAGCGCCGTAGTACTTGGGGTTACAAGCCCGGAGATGCCCCATTAGTTTCTCGAAGCCGGAGATCTTAAGCTCGGATCGGAGAGTGTTGCGGGCTTCGCGACTTGGAAGTGATGCGAGTAGGCCGTTGATGAGATCCAGGTGCGTCGCAATATAGTTTGTGGCGTCCCACTCTACTCCACCAACGTAGGGAGCTGCTGGGACGATGGCTCGAGGTCCTGGAAAGTGAGTTTTGGCGTATGACTGGACCGGTCCGTCAACGCGAGGAGGAATTGGGACTACATTGAGGTGATGAATGAAGATCCAGAACACCTCCTTGGTTACATTAGTAATCTCCTTGCACCACACTTGGTATGGTCGGGGCTGATGCATCTGAAGGATGAATGGGATAGTCGACGACTCCTTCTCCTTTACAGGATCCTTGAGATACTTTAGCAATTCCATGGCACGAGAGTGAAGCTTGTACTCGGGAACGGCAGACAAGTGTGCAAAGAGAAGCTGCACGATGAGCTCGCGAGTGGTGAAGTCGCTGGGTCCCTTGTGCTCCTCGTCAAACAGCATCGCAAGCAGAGCCGGGAAAAGAGTGGATGCGATGTCAGCCAACTGTTTCAGGGCCGAGTCGGTTGTCGAGAGACCTTTGAGGCATCGAAGAACCTCGTGTAGCAAAGTGTCTTCATGATCCTCGCGCCACTCGACTTCCATGATGCGGTGAAGCAAAGCAACCAACTCCATCATTCCACCCTCTTGTAAGAAGGTGTCGACCCACTCCACAGTCTCGTTTCGGAGGAGGAGACGAAGTTTGTGTAGCTTTCCAACCTCGACCTCCTGCGGCTTCGTGGTTTTCCTCATGTAAGCAATGAACTCATCAGGTGTCACCGTCTTGGGACCTTTGGAAGACCTCTGCGAACCATTCGAAACCAGTGATCGCGTGGAGGGAGAGCTTGGAATAGCGTTGACTTTAGATGTCTTCCTGTCATTGACAAGATCCTCGGCTTTCTGCTTCTTGACGGGGGAATCGCCCTTGCCAAATGTGAAGGTCCTGCTGCGTGGTCGCTCGCGCTTAGAAGAGCTCGCGGAAGTGTTTGGCTCTAGTGGTACACGTTCTTCTGATGCGCCGTCATGGGACTTTGCCGACCGAGTAAGACTTGGCTTAGTCGACTTCTGTCCAGGCGTGTCATCCGCCGAAGAGTGTGCGGATGCCGCTCGTGACAGGGACTGTGGCATGTCTAGTTTGTGGGTGCGAACAAAATCGGCTTTGACTTCGAGTTTCAACGTCCGCATCTGGGCACGCTGATGTGTAGGAATATTTCTCGATTCCTGTAAAGTGTTAGACTCAGTATACGACGGTGGGTCCTAATATGCTTACGAGGACAGTTTCAAACTCCGCGTCAACCACCTTCGGATCTAACTTGACAGGGGAGGTGCCGCTAGGTTCAGTCCGCTTTGTCTTTCCGTTCAGTGCAGCCACGGCAGTCATGACGCGGTTAGCTCTCTTAGTCGCATTTGAAAATTGCTTCGCAGCCTCATCTCTTCTGCCATCATCGGAAGTGGTGCCGCCCAATAAGCCACGACCTGGGATGCTTTTTGTGGATGTGCTCTCCTTTGTTCTCCCACCATTGCCCTTGGTGTCCGAAAGTGGCATCCGATCATTGCTCTTCTTCCGACTGAATGTATCAAATAAAGATGTAGTGGAGGCGCCTCCGGACAACAAGGTAGACTTGGACCGCTCCTTGGTGGGTGATGGTGGCTGCTGCAAAGTAGGGACGCCATGATTGAAGAAGTTGTGCTTAGAAGGCGAGTAATCGTTCTGGGTATATCGAGATATGTCTTCCCCAGCATTGTGTCTGTCATTAAGAGGTACTTTGCTTGTGGTACTGATCTCCTGCAGCGGTGTTTGCGAGCTGAATTGGGCCCAGATTGGAGTCTGAACTGGTCCAGCAGCAGTGGCAGAGCTCGGCGGGGTGGTGTTCTCCTTGTCCCGTCCCCGCGTACTCTTTGGCTCCTTGGGCTGCTTGTTTTTGGAAAACATGCTAGTCAGGTTGGTTGTCGACTTTGTCTTCTTCGGATTCCCGGCCATGACAAGCTCCTCCTGAGCCCGGCTGGGATCTCTTGATTGCCTCTCCTTCGTCTTGTCCTTGTCCTTTTCCCTGCCCAGAGATCGCAATGAAACGGAGCTCAATGTCTTCTTGTGGGAGCTAGTCTTGGTCTCATTAGACTTTCGCGGAGTAGGCTGGCTGATAGGAATATTCTGGTCCCAGGTTGCAGAGCGTAGTTGACTGTGCGGATAGGCTGGAGGCGACAATGGCACATTCGAGGCAAGCAGGGCGGCGGGATTGTATGGGCGATTGTCGGGCTGGTTCTTGTTCAGCGCAGCGCCTTCTGAAGGAGACCGCTTGTGGCTCTTTGGTGCAATAATAGATCTGAGGACCGACGATGACTTGTTGCGTCGATGGCCAGGTCGGTCGACAGAAGCGCCCGTCGCAGCCATTGAAGCCATGGGAGGAGAGGTAAGAATTGGAAGTAGAAACCGGCGTTCCAGGTCACGACCCCAAGAAAGAAACAGAGAAACGTGCGTGTTCTGGTCTGGCTATATCAGAAAGGGTGGGTGCATTAGAGGAGAGAGGCGGCGGCGGCGATGGGAGGAGGAGGGGGGTGGGGGGTGCGGTGGGTGGTCCAAGTATGCATGTACCGTAGTTCGGGCTAAACAAAGGCCGTCTCCACGACAACCACCCCACTAGTCCGCGACGCGCCACCGTCATCCACTTGTACAGCTGTCACTCTGTATCCGAGATTGTCAATAACATCTTGCAGCAGAACACATACGCCAAGCGAAGCACTTGCATCTCGTGTGGAATTATAAACAAAACATTTTGACCTAAAAATGGGTATCGTGCGAAATGCAAAGCCAAACGACGCGAAACCATACATATACCACACCCTTACCAGTTGCCTGCGACAACGTACAATGTTAATACCTTTTATTCCGGGCGAGAAAAGTAGTGGAGATGACTTTGTAGAAGCGTTGCTGACAGACACCAAGAATGGTATGTGAGACAAATGCTTCCATACCGAAGACCCCCCTTCTTCTTCTTTTGTTCCCCCGACATGATCCAGTGTCTCGCGCCTCTCTCAATCAATCCTTCAGGCTCTCATCCCACCCGCCCGAATTTACCAGAAACGTCTCGACTCTTGTCTTGCAGTCCTCTAGCCCATTACCGAGCGCCTCACCCCATTGACTCTCCACCAATCCCACCTTATCTTTCAAGTCGTATGTCAACCGGGCCTCTTCGTCGGCGCGGATGGCTCGCATTTCGCTCTCGACGTTGGCTAAATCCTCACCCTCGAGTATGCGTTGTGTCTCGAGGAGGCGAGTGCCAGCTATCATAACACCCGTCTTGACCTCGTGGAGGAGACAAAGCAGGTTGGTCTGTGATTCGATGAATTGGGATGCCGAGCGCCCTGCGTGAGCGAGCAGGGAGTAGAGATACTGTAACGGAGAATCATGGTAGACCGGGTTTTCCTCAAACTCCTGCGGTGGAATCAGGATCTCGAAGCCCTGTAATCGCTGTGGTATCTTCTGCACAACTGTCAGAAGTCCAGGCGCAATATCCCAAAAAGCTGACAGTTGTGCCTCGACGCCTCTAGTCACATTCTCCTCGATTGCATTCATGAAGTCCTCGTAGCGCTTCAAGCTTTCTTTTTCAAATACAACCTTTCGATCTTGTGCATCCCGACTAAAGAAAACTGAGGCTTCTTGCACTTTCTGGTCGTTCTTCGCCTGAATGTACGGCAGCACGATGATATCCTTGTACAGATCGTTTCGCTCATCCTCCAGTTCGAACATTTCCTTGTGGAGTTGTTCGCGAGCTTCAAAGAGCCACTTCAGTAGCGTAAGCATCTCCAGCAGCTCTGGTTGTTCGTCGCCTTCTTCCTGGGTCTGATTGGGGTTTAACTCCTGTGCATCGTTCGCCAAGCGTCCCCTTAGATGCTCTATCGATGCCGTGACTTTCGTTATGCGCTCGCAGAACATAGCATGCAGCGGATTGGCCACATCGGCCTGGAATGAGTCGAAGAGACTCTGAACTGCATCCTGAGCACGCCTTTGCTCACGCGCCTCGAAATCAGCCTCAGCTTTGGCCGCATCGTCGTAACCCATTTGCCCATTTTGAATGTTGACTTGTACGTTGTAGCGAAGTTGTGCCCTGCGATCAACCAATGATGCGCTTTCCTGATCCTTGAGAGTCTTGAATCTAGTTGTAAAATGCTCTTTGACCGTCTTGACCTCCGCCATGTCTGCTAATCCTCTCAAATTCGTTCGAATGGAGGCCAGATCGGGATGACTATTGTTCACGGCGGGATGGTGTCGCGGATATGGCGGAGGAAGTGTGACTAGCCGTGATACGTCTAGTCTATGCGGATCTGGTGTAGCAGGAGCCGAGTTAGGATAGTATCCGTAAGATGGTAATGGAGGTGCTTGTAGTTCCTCATGAAATTCTGTCTTTTCTGCTGGATATTCGTTGGGCCCGTATATTTGACTCGATCCAGAGGGTAGACCGGGAGACGGTTCAGTTTCACCGGCCCATTGAAGACTCTCGCGTGCCTCTTTTGGGAGACTCATGTATTTTGACTCCCTCTTGCTCCTCTCTAACCTTCGACCCCCTCCAACTCCCGAAGATGCACCGTCATTGCTCGCCTCCCACCAGCGACTTGCCGATCGACCTCTCGAGTCTTCCTCGTCTGGAACTGTGCTCATTGCCATCGATGGAATTGGCGATAAAGACGGGTGGTAGTTGTTGTTCCACGATGCGTCACGAGCTCGCTGGCTATTCGCACTGGAGGGCGACCCCTGTTCGGTATGTGGCGTAAAATTTGTCACCGAAGATGCAGGGCTAGCGGCTGTTGTAGGGATAGAGTTGGAGAATTTCGTGTCCGGGGATTCGCCAACGGTGGATGCTTGAGATCTCCTTCCACTCGGCACAGATGCACTTTGGGCACTTGGTGTAACTGACCTCCGTCCACTGCTACCGTGTGAACGCCACAGATCTCTTGTCAGGTCTACAATGTCGCCAGCCATAGCATCGAATGCACCCGAGTAACGGTCTCGGCGGAGTCTCGATTCGGCTACAATGAATTCCGCAAAGAGCTCAAGCCGTTCCTGATCGGACTGGGCCGCACTCTCTCGGTCTGCAAATAGTCGGTGACGTTCCATCGATGCTTGAGCGAACAAATCGCGATCGGCAGGTCTCGGTGTGGTCGCCGATTCTTCGAAGTGGGGATTGGAAAGAAGTGAAGTCTGTGATGTCGGCGGTCGGTCGGTACCACCTGATTCAATTGTCAGGCTTGAAGGGGTTTCATCGGTATAGTAGCGCAACGGAGGGGTAGGAAGAGCTTTAGTAGGGAATGCCGCTGATGGAGCTTTCTGTGCGAGAGTATGATCAAAATTATCCGTACCTGGCGAAAAGGGCGGCGTGGGAGCAGAAGCACCGGGAACAACTCTTCGGTACACTTCTGCTCGAGGTGTAGTGTGTGAGGATCCTGGGTCTTCCGACAACTGAGCGCTCCTAGGCGTTCGAAGGGTTCCAGCACTGCGTGGAGTATTTCGACCAGCAGCAGCCCTACGGTTCAACAAGCCGTCAGGTGTTCCCAAGACTAGATCGTTTGGGGTTGAAGTTGCCATGTCTTGGGCCCATGGATTGTTGTTTGGCTCTACGCGTTCCCGAGCTGCACGACTCTCACTTCGACGCTCGCGAATTCCCACGACACTATTCTCGCGTTTGCCAGATTTGTTTGGACTGCGATAGAGCGTACTGCTGTTGTTGGATGTTGTCACCGTTGGCCCTGACGATACGGAAGCATCTTCACTCTCTCCAAGCTGAACAGGCGGATCCTGTGATCGAACAGCTTGTGGACTTGTATCGATGTATAAGCCGTGTGCTGCCGGCGATTTTGATCTGTTACGCGGGTCTTCGTGCCAGCCCACTGGTGTGGGTGGTATCGGTGTCAAGGTGCTTTGTCCAGGTCTTCGAGTGGGTGGTGTAGGAAGTGTTAAGATCTGCCCACTTGATCCAAGATCCAGACTCCGTCCTGGTCCCAAGCTCTGAGATCTTGAGCTACTGGGAGGAGGTCCCGGTGGGGGTGGAGGTAAAGGGATAGATGGACCCCAATGCCCCTGCTGAGGAGAAGGCGAGTATTCAACCGGTGTTCTCGTCTCTGATGCGAGCCCCAAGAAACCAGCCGAAGCCGCTCGTCGTGAAGCGGGGGCCCTGATGGGAGATTCTGGACCCCATGGGCGCTCCGGGCCTTGGTTTGAGTTGTGCCTTGGAGAATATTAGTTTGAGGTTATATCTTGACTATGTGTAACCTACAATTGAGACACGCGTTGAGGGGGTAGGCCAGGGGATCCAGGCATCCGCGAAATAGCTTCAGAGGTGTTGAAGCGCAGTGCGTCAATGGCGTTGGGGACGGGAGGGCTGTTGTCAGAGCCTCTATTACGAAAGCTGGACAGGCTAAACTTTGAATGCAGGATGTCACGCGACGAAGATCGCCCTTTGCCATTTGAAGGTGCAGGTGGTGGAGGCGGAAACTGGAGATTCGACGTAATGCTCACTGCACTGGAGGGTATAACCACGGACGTGGGTCGACTGCTGCCATATCCAGAGACAGGTGTTGAGTGTGGAGACGATGCATATTCGTGAGGAAGCGCGCTCGTGGGGTGGCTCAGGTGAGACGGGAAAGCACCGACCGGAGTGTGAATGGCCGAACTCACGGCTTGTGATATGGTATGGTTCTGGGCAGGAGAATAGGGCGGAGGAGGCGAGGGCAATGCCGCTGGATGGTCCGTTTAGTATGGGTCCAAAAATCAAAGTTGTTACGAATGGTGGAATCATGAAGTTTGGGAATAGCTTGACATGCCAACTCGGGTGAGATGGGAGCAGATGCGAGCAGATGCGAGCAGACGCGAATTTGAGATGTAACAATGAGGGGCTAGACTTGAGAGGAAAGAGACATGTCAAATTACCTTCCATTCCCGTCACTTCACCCAACCGACTCGTTGCGATGGGTGTCTGGGTCATATGGGGAGCATACTGTCCGCCCATCTGAGTGTTGCGCCCCCATTGCTGGGGATTGTATGGCACCGAGGAGGAAGACGAAGCGTTCCTCATGGCCATCGGAGAGGAGACGGCGGGCGAGGCAGCATAGATGGACGGTGACGGGGTGTAGGGCGAGAAGGGCACGTTTAGAGACACGGCGCTCACGGGGGTATGGTGGCCATGCAGGAACGAAGCTCCTTGGGGTGGTGCGAGAGAGGTGGTGAGGAGGGGCGGTTGTACAGCGATGCGCCTGGGCGGAGACGTCTGCGGAGTCTGCGGAGTCTGCGGAGTTTGCAATTGCAGTTGAGGGGGAGCGGGAGGCGGAGGAGGAGGCGGCGGAGGAGGAGGTAGAGGAGATTGGGGTACCGACCGCGACGCGGGATATTCACGGTGTTCGTACGCCATGGCTTGAGGTTGGTGGATTGGAGGGAGCTCGAATGGAGGCTACACCAAGCCTCAGCGGCTCCAGCAAGTCTCACAGCGAATCCAGGGCAGAGGCTTGGGATGCTGTTGGCGAAGACGTGCAGCGACGGTTGTCACCTTTGGGGTCCTTGGGATTGCGAGGCCCACAAAAGCAACGACAACAGCCGGGGCTTGTCGCGGATCCTGGCTCATGGTGTGAATGTGGGTAGGGCGAGAGGGTTGATCCGGCCAAGAGGTTGAAAGGCAGCCGGCGACCTGAGAACCACGCTGGTCCCAGAGCACGTTGGCCGCAAGATGTGAGGCCATGGAACGAGCGAATAACGAAGGCGACAGCCCACTAATGCCGGGGACTATGCGGCATCCCTGTTGAAGTTCAAGCTGGGCGGCTAAAAGTTTAAAAGATGCCCCGGCGTGGTGTTTTTGAAGGGTGGGATGACCATCACCACCACACTGCCATGGTACATACAGTACAAGAAATATCGATCGCATTCAGGAAACCCCCGATAGCATCGTCTTATTTGCGCACGAGAACCTGCGATGTAGCTCAAGTTACAAATAGATCAAGTCGTGTACTGTACGAGCAACCGCCGCGGTCAAAAATGTTAAAGGCTTGTTCGCCCATGTACAGTATACATACATACAATATATGGACCCCAGGAAATATAAATAGCATTCTATATCCACAAGTGCCACGTTGCCGGACCACTCATAAGCCGAGTGCTGCAGAAGAAGCACTGGACTAACATCTACTTGTACATATGCAGTTGGGTCAAGTCTCGGTCGCGTCTGTGTCTGTGTCTCGTTGCCGACGAACAAGCACACATGAAAATAATTGCATCTATCTTTGATCTTTGTAAAGTGAGTGCCGTGAGGAGAGGACCCGAGACATCAACGTGATCGATTGCAGTTTGGTCACGGATGGGACCAGTTCATGTGAGACGCCACAAGCCGTCAAAGTCAAACATCGGTGGGTCCCTGTTAAAAATACTTGCATTCCAGCAACCAAAGGCGCCAACGCGGCAATTAATTACATACAATCTGGAAATGTTTTGCTTCCGAATCATAGTGTACACGCGCATAATAAGGAAATCATCGACCGCCACTTGGTATTCATAACTCGTTATTCGGTACTCATTTCGCGTACTTTTTATGCGCCTCAATGACTTTCTGCACCTCGCCTTCGCTACCCAAGAATATGCCGCTGCGATCGTGGATGTGCTCGGGTACCACTTCGAGCATCCGCCTCATGCGGCTGTCGACTGCCAAGCCACCGGCTAGATGCAATGTTAGAAAAACTTTCTATATGACAAGAATCTTTCAAGCATACCGTTTTCAAACACCATGGCCATAGGTGCACACTCGTATAGAATTCTCAGTTTGCCCTTGGGGCTCTTCTTGTCGGCCGGATACGCGAAGATGCCGCCGTATAGCAGTGTCCGGTACGCGTCAGCGACCATAGACCCAATATACCTAGCGCTGTAAGGTTTGCCGCCATCTGCGGGGTACTTCAGGCTGTTGATATATTCCTTTACCGGCTCTTCCCAGTACATGCTGTTGCCCTCATTGACCGAGTAGATGGCGCGTGTCTTGGGAATCCTCATGTTCGGATGCGAAAGGATGAACTCGCCGAACGAGTTGTCCAGTGTGAAACCATTGACTTCTCCGCCCTTCATTGTGATGACCAATTGAGCTGATGCGCCGTACATGGTGAAACCTGAGGCCACCATCTCAGTCCCTGGTTTCAACAGGTCCTCCTTTGTGCCAATTGCGCCCTCTGGAAGCTTGAATATAGAGAAAATGGTTCCCACTGAGACGCCAGCATCCAAATTCGAAGAGCCGTCGATGGGGTCGCATGCTACGGCATACCGAGCTTGTGGGTGTTCGTCGAATATGATGGCCTCTTCCTCCTCCTCGGACACGAGCACCCTGACCCTTGCGCAACTCTTCATGGCGCTGATGAACAGGTCGTTTCCGATTACATCAAGCTTCTTCTGATCATCTCCGGTGGCATTTGTCTCGCCCGCAAGACCGGTGAGCTAGTAGTGTCAGCCATAGTTTCCCGCCACCATCATCTCCAACGTACGTTGATCAATGTTGCTCTTCGGATGTAGTAGGAGATGGATTTGAATGCAAATTGGAGGGCGTGGCAGAGGAGGCTATGGCAGTGACGGGTCAGTTGCTGGACTTCTCTGAAGCTGAGTTTGACACGTACGTAAAGTCTCCAGTGGCCTCCTTGTGCTTTGCTTGCTCTTCCGTGAGGAACCTGGTCAGGGTCACAATGTTTGTGTTGATCTTCTCCGCTCCCACAGGGCCTGCTTCGTCATTGCCGTTTCCGTTCATGTTGAGAAATACTTGGCGTCGGTGGTAGGAATGTCTAAGGTTGGTTGAGTGATGGATGAGACGTGTTATATCTGCATCGACCAAAGGATGAGGAGGACCCGGCAGTTTTGTAAACTAGAGGTCTGGGTTCGGATGGTTAGAGTCGGACACGCGGAGGAGAGCTCGGGATTGGTTTGGCATGGGACTGGCTGGATTGAGTCCCTCGGCACTGGAATTAAAGGTCACGAGAGGCCGTAAACGCACTGATGCTAAAGGGAATTGGAAAGCCGAGCTGGAGCTTTCAGGATCATGGCCGCATAGGGGTGATGTGGCCATTTCTAATGCTCCACGATGCTTCGGCACGCTTTGTGATGCTCGTGAAAGATGACGATGGAGGGGCGCGTGTTGTGGGGCGCATCGTCGAGCCGGAGTAATGGGCCCGAATTCTTCCGCTTTTCAGGCCGCGGACCGTAGTCATTCGACGGCAATACTTTGTACACCATTGAATGGAAGAACGACTTGTGCTTTTATGAGAAACATCAATTGATAACTTGTCTGATTGGGAAGCTGGACATTAATTGCCTGATTGATTGAATGAATGCGCTGAAGAGCTTCGCCACTGGAGCGTTCCAATGAGATTGCCTCCATTACAGAGAAGGAAGCATCTTGAGGTTCTTCAGTTTTACATGTATGGAGTACAGTATTACAAAGGCATGGGTGCCTGTGCTGTACATACAGGGTACCCTGTGCGCGAATTCACGCACGCTGGATAGAAGGTTGTTACTCGAATACCTATATAGATGGCGTTTATCCGGTCTGCAATGTAGTTAGTCATTCGGGAGATGCTACTCCGCAGCAAGAAACCTCAGGAAAGAGATGTCCCGAGTGTCTTGCTGCATGCCAACTATTAACACAAATCCCCAAAGCGACATGGAAAGCTGAGGTATTATCAATACGTGAGAAAAACAACCACTCCAGGAACGCTTCGTTTCCTCCATGTCGCCCACCAGGTCCGAGGTCTGGTCTTTGCGTAGTCGCCAAGGAACGGCCATGACTAATCCGCGCTAGCAGAAAACGAGAATACAAAATTTTAGTTTTCGAAGCTCCAACTCTTCCTCCCATCATCCACACCACCAACGCACAACATTCGCACGACACCACTTCGCGCGGTTACCGGCCTCATTGGAGCTCGTATCTTCTATGAATGTACCTGCGCCATGCATTCGACGAGCCTGCGTCTCCGGTGTTAGCTTGGAGAGCTCCACCGCCTCACCCGACTGTAGCTCTAGGTAAGCTCACTTTTTCCGCCCGCCCTCGCCTTACATGATGAGACACAGCGCTTTTCAAACTAGAGTCTTTGACCTCTATATTGAGGAATGAAACTTTCGCTTGCACGTCAGTCTGATATGCTTTGGAGCTTCTCAACTTATTCCAATTCTCGATGAAGAATGTTTGATTAACTCGTCTTCAGATCCTCGCCTGCATCATTGGCATTTCTAATGCGGTGACTTTTGGAAGTCTCTGCCATGGACATTTCCAATGTTGTTGCTCTTAGAAGTCTGCCATTGACATCTCCAATGCTATGACTTTTGGAAGTCTCTGCATGCGACGCGTATCCGGCGCGCGCTGCTCGCTGTAAGTGATAACCTCTCCACCCACCTCCTACCATGATGAACAACTGTGTGCTTTGCACGCTGGAAATTACCGACTGAGACTTGTCGATGTCGAAAAAAAAGGCTGAATTCTGATCCATCTTCACCTTCCGTGATCATTCTCGTTACTTGTTGAGGAACCGTCGCTAATATGGATTCACGACTAGATGTTCTTCGCCGCCCTCTCTTTCGGTACGCTCCCACCCACTCCGATCACACTCCTTATATGATGAATGGCACTGGGCTCCGACAATTCGTGACGGATATGCCTTTTTGTGGCAGGCCTAGAAAACCTCGCCCACTGATTGTCTCAACATGATACACTGCATAAGAGATTACTGCGATGACTTGCAGCTGACCGCGCTGTAGGGCAGCCACTGCAGTCTTGGACATCAATCATAGGCACCCCAAGGTAAGCACGCTTTCTCCTTTCCTCACCCGGACGTGATGTTACTAGATGACGAGTCTTATCCGGTTTTGCCGATGAAGATACTATCTTTTTTATAACCATTCATGCCAAACTGATCCACCAAAATACCTTTCACAATCACGCAGCGCTTTGGCAGTTCTTTGCGCTGATATTGTTACCACAGATGCACAGATGTCTAGTTGTGTTTCACGACTCGATGCTGCCAAATAACCACAATTGTCTGCGCCTTTCTGCGCCTCTATTTGGGTACGTTTCGACTGTCCCTTGTACACACTATATGATGATTCGACAAACGTTTTGACAAGCATATGTCCAAGTTGCTTCGGCAACGACGACGAAAACTGTCTTCACTGATAGATACCACGTTCTTCGTACTCGCGTTCACTTTCCATGACGCTAACTAATGGATCATTAGGCTATATTCCCGTGATTGACCTATTACATGTTGCAAGGCTCAACAGGCGCACTTGTATTCATAATGTAAGTAACACAATCCCTCTTCTTCAATGCGTTTTCACTTTACGGGATGAACATTACTTTTATCACGACGGTCTACCGAGCTACGGCGATGGTGATAACGGCCTGTGACAGGGCCAGAGTCTGATCAACACTTGGCTGCTTGTTTTCATTTCACATATATTGGCTGGAACACTGTGCTGACCATCCAAGCAGATGTACAGGTGAGTCATGTTGACACTGACTATCTGAGTCCGCGTAGTTCTCTATACCGTTGATCACTCCATTCTGCACCTCGCGACCTGTACTACACCAGTCACTACCCGCGTAATACGCGTGTCTTTTTCTGTTCAACTTGCAGAAGAAAAAGAGTCCATTGTATATCCGTGGTATCCGATACTCCTATACTAAAAAGGACGTCCTTTTCTCATGGTGACACAATTGCCGATCCCTCCAGAGCCTGCTTTCTAGACCAGCACAAAGCAGACATGTAACCGTGGTGGGAGTGATCCGGTTCTCCGGACCATTTCTTTCACAATATAAATGCGGACCAACACAAGTAGCTCAATACAATCCAATGGTAATATCTCCACGTATCCTTGCCGTCAAATGAATCTCAGCCTCGAGGTCCAGCTTGATTCCCAATAGCAGTGCAGCGGTCTTCATGGAACCGTCGTCGTTGACCGCGCCCTTGACGATGTTTCCCGCGGGTCGATTGAGGTTGTTCGAAGATGGAGGGTGTGCGACGTTGTTCTTGAACATGCGTCCGCCCGACGCTTGGCCATCATTGCCGGAATCGCTGCCTGACATGTAACCGTTCTGACCGCCGGGTCGTGTCGCAGCTTCACTGCATTTGAGATTAGACCTGTCCTTGGATACTATTTGGAAAGAAGTACCTACGCATTTGTGGTAGACATCTCGAAGAAAGGGTATTACGTCGAAAGCGTCGAGTTTAGGTGTGTTGAGTGGTGGAAGAGATGCGGCGATTTGTCGATGATATGTGGGAAGTAAGTGAGGGGATGAGAGTCAGATCAACTGGTCTGGCCTTTAAAAAGATGCTGAGTGTCTGCCCTATATGCTGCTAACTGGAATCCTGCATTCAGGCATCATTGATATTTGGCGCACGAGGGACGTCCGACTAATGCTCCTGCACGCATCGCATTGTCCCCTAGCATGCTCGACCACGTCCAGTCGAAACGGTTTTTGCTACATTTTTGCAGCTTGACTCGCATGTCACCTCCTGATCGAATCATCATCGTGCTGTCAACTGTTGTGACTATTGGCTATGTGGGTGTCGTTGCTTGTGTATCCTCGCACGACGGGGTTCCATGCGCAGATGAAACACCAAGGGATGCCAATTGCTTTGTGTTTGCATCCACCTTTCGCCTTTCGACTCGAATGATTCTCATACGATATGTATGCCTTCGGTAATCAGGCGTGGGTGCTCGGCTCGTCCCGCTGGTCTAAGTTCCCAAATTCTGGTCGTACGTATTGTGGTATCATGCGAAAGAAGTGTACAAAGGTATATTGTCAGTGCATACGGGGATGAGGTTACATAGGGGAAGCAAAAGTCACTAGCCACGTATACGTTATATCCGCCAAATCCAATTCATGACCATGCTGTATTCTGATCTTTACCGATTAGGGCCACTGTTCTGCAGCTCCGACATGGACCAAACGAGACTACGGTCTCAGTCAATGTGGGACTGCATGTCCTGTCCAACCTTCTGCATACGTATTTACAAAGAATTGGTGACCCTGCTCTGCTTACCTTTGTAGCACATGCTGATTTCTCGTAGAAACACGCCGTCTTTCTCAGCTCGTCTTGTGGAAGGCTTCGAAGTCCGCACCGCCTGGACAACCTGGAGCAAAATGTGCCAAGGATACATTTGAGCGATCACAGCTCTATCCCCTCCCACTTGATAGCATTGCCCCAACGTCACCTTGAAATGTCACTTTTCCATTTCCACGAACCTGGCCATCTGACCGTTTGATCTCAGCTTACAACATGGCTTTATCGATTCTTGTTGCCATCATTGCGGCTCCCGCTCTTCTTGCGTCGCAAGAGTCCATACGACAGTCCCAATCCCAAGAAAAGAAGGAAGAACATCGTGCTCGCCGGTGCAATCTCATCGCATCATGTGTCAAGTCATCGGTGCGGAGTCGAGAGATTGATGGCCGGCCACTTGTTCTCAGAAATGGCAAAGTATGAATCCCTGTGTTTGCATATTGGAGCCTTTGCTTACTAAATATAGCTCTACATTGACACCGGCAGCAGTGATGGAAGTCCCGCTGGACACCAGTATGCGGGTTACTATCTTCCATACCCAGATACGGAATACGAAGGGCTTGTCACTACTATTATGGATGAAGCTCCCGTCATGAATTGGGTAAACCTATCCTCATCACCACATATTATTACACATTGTTCGACTAACAAGAATGCATAGGTCTTTGTCGACAACGAGAGTCATGAAGTCAAATATGGAGTTCGCGCTGATGCTCAGCCAAACATCACTGGTCCTTTTGATTGTACACGTCAAGACAGACGACTAACGTTCTTAGGGTGGGAAGGGTGGGTCGCCGTTGAAGAATCTCCAAGCATTTGGGCTATTTACTTCGACAAAGACGATGACGGTCTTCGATCTAAAGTCCCTCCAGGCACTCGAGTACTCGAGGTTGAGCTCACACGAAAAGAAAAGAGGTGGAAGATGGACAGCACGGCCAGACAGCACGATCAAACGACCAAACGAGCAGTGGACGACAAATCAGAGGCTCCGGTCGATGTACCAATATACCAACAAGAAACAACACTTGAACCTCCAGGTGTAAGGATGACCCCATCGGAGCCCTTCAAGATTCCGACATCGATATTCATACAAGAGCCGGAGCCTGAGGCACCACTCCCACCCAAAACACCGCCACCCGCATACACACTAAACAGGGGTCCATCACCTCCACCTACCGTAACACCCCCCGCCACATTGCAGCCCACACCTCCTGCCGAGAAACATACCACACCCAAACTAAACAGAAAAAGCGGCACCCGAGCTCTAGCACAGGCCGAAAGATTTGAAAGACTGAGCCAAACATCAAACGAGAACATGGCCTTCAGAGACGGGAGCTCTGTCTCCCGACCTATCAGTCTCACAGACCTTGTTGCTGAATATCCAGAAGCTCGCAGTGCGGCAAGTATGTTGGAAATGTATTCTGAGCGTCCCGATTCTGCCGCGCCGTCTCCACGGATCGTGGAGTCATCGGTCGCTCTAAAACAGACGTCAAGGCCACTCACGCAAGTGTCACCTGGGTCTGACCCGGCCGTGTTTGGAACGTTCAAAAAAGAAGATATATCCGTGGAACCGGTGGAGCGAAGCAGGTCCAGATCTACCGGTAGCAGTAAAGCGGACATTGAGAAGCGGATACGACGGAAGAGCTCCATACGGAGAGTTCCTAGTAACGAGACGCCAAGAGAACCGTTGCCGCCTTTGCCACCTCCCCCACTACCTCCCCCATCTACAACTCGATTAGGTGCGCTAAGCCAGGAACTTGCACAGGTCTCGAATTCACCTGATAGACGTACACCTTCAGCGTTGAACCAAAGAGACGCTTCCGAACGGCGCAGACCTAGTAATGCCCCTTCTAGCGAGACTCCAAGAAGTTCACCTAGACCCCCGATCAACACATCTCTACCCTCAAATTCACGTCTAAGAAGTGATTCTACCCCCTCACGGACTTCAGAAGCCATAAGGTCAAGTTCCAGAGCTCTATCTCGCGCCGGTACAGTGGGCAGCGCACCTCGAAGTCAGGCCTCTTTAGCATACCGAAGTCAGGCTTCCTTAGCATCCCGAAGTCAGGCCTCGTTAGCATCTCGAAGTCAGACCTCGTTAGCATCTACCGTAACGACGGGAGCCCGAAATCAGGGTATGTCGTCAAGAGCTGGTCCACAGACCGATACTCCAAAAAGGGAGAGGGGTAGGACGACCTCGAGTCTGATTCGCGAGATCGATGATATTCTTCAGCCTAGTGGGAACAAGGGTGCAACTGCAGGTACTACAGGTACTACAGGTACTACAGGTACTACAGGTACTACAGGTACTGCAGCGACAGCTAGTTCTTCGTCGTCTAAGCCAAGTGTGAGAAAGGAGGGGAGAGATAGACGACCACCGCCTTTGAAGAGACCAGTCACGTCGAGGGTTCCTCCAAGAACGGGCGATGGCGGTGGGTCACCTCCAAGAAAAGCGGGAGACAACAAGGGGGACAATAAGGGGGACAATATGGGGGACAGTAGGGGGGTCAAGCGTAGTTATGGTGATAGATGGATCTGAGATAGCCGACCACACTGATTTGACCACGATAATGTTTTAAAGTTTAAAATTAATGATGCTTAACGAACGATATGTGAATGTTATTCCAAATCAGGAAGGGCGCCGTGATCGCCGCGCCATTCCAATAGGCACGCCACCAACACCAACGGCCATATGTCCAGTTGTCATCAAGCTTTCTCGGGTCTTCCCGACCGTAACGTTCATCTACTGTGTTACCAGTACTGGTAATACAAGGTATCGCATCTCCTGCTAACCTCAAACACGTTCCTTTCGTCTCACCCATTTGTAACTCGAAGCTGAGACAACCATCCATCCCGACTCCTGCACAAACATGAAACTCGAACCACCGCTTTCCAATATCACCACATCTAAACCGACGCTAAGTCTGGAACAGCTTCAGTGCTGTGTCAAATCAGACAGGTAAGTTGTTGCTCACGTAGATGCTCACGCCGTTGCTTACACGAGTGGACGAGTCTCCGATGAGGATCGTTTGTTCCTGACAACCTCGCACAAAAAATATGCGTCAGTGTATCCTGCTATTTTTTTTTCCCTCGGCAACCATCCAGGTACACGAACATTCTCATTGGCCTCACCTTCAACGCCTCTCTTTGACTTTCAAACAATATCATCCTTCTCACATTTGATCTAGCATTCTTCGCGACCCTCCGCGACCCTCCGAACCATATTCGAAGCTGTTGGGCGCCGACGTTCCCCCTCGCTCCTTACTCGGCATTGCGACATCGAGATCCAGAAGACGGGACTCACATGTAGCCTATTTACCAGCTTATCAGACCGCGATATTGAACTTCCATGTTAGTTGGCTCTTTTCTTGTCCTGGATGGAGTAACGGCCATGCTGAACTACATAGAATATACCATGAACAGCTCCACACGACTCTACGAGCGGCTCGACCAGATACCCCAGGACCCAGATGACCCCGAGAGTCTTGAGGATCTAGTAGTATGTGCATTTGGGGCCTTTGAGAGATACTATGTCTGCTGGAAGAATCGGGGCGGAGAATACAAGCAAGGCGAGTGCGCATGTTCCATGACTCTAAGAGTATCACGCTGACATGTCTTCTAGATGGATATGATCTTCCGCCATCACTAAAGGAATGGCTTTTTCCGACCGATGGCACGACACGTGACTTCCCTAGCCTTCAGGTTGTCTTTGGTCGTGGAGACGATTACTTCGCATCAGACAAGAATGGAAAGCTCGAGAAGAAGGAGCCCGAAATCAAGAAACCGCCACCATCCGCAGAAGGCGACGAGCTAACCGAGAGGCCGCCTATGAGGCGGTCTAGAACCATATCATTCCTCAGGCCACTGTCAGATCCGACGGCACGAATCGGTAGCTCTTCGGGTGATGTTGCAGAGAGACGAGATTCGGCTCAGTCAACCTTCAGCAAACGTTCATCGTCTATTTCTTCATTGTCACAGTCTTCTCTATGGACACCGAATACCCCTAGCTCCCGACCGCTGTCAGACCCTGCCATCAAATCCGTCGAGCCAATCGATGCTAGAATCGCCACTATAGTGGACGAGTCCCCGAAAGACTTCCCGACACCGACATCGACACCGACACCGACACCGACACCATTACCCCCCTTGATACCAACGCGGCCAGTGAGACGACCAATACCACTGAGCATGTCATTCAACCCCAGCTCGTTCCCCAAAATCGTCGAAGGCAAACCACTTGTTTCACGGAATACTTCTCCAGTAAAAGACCCCACCCATTGCACGTGCGGTTTCCACCCGGCCACTCCTCCTCCTCCAGCAGTGATGAAACGAAGCACATATACCGATTCCAGCATGCAGACGGATCCCATGCCCCCGACTCCACCCCCACGAACCCCCCTCCGAATCAACACCACCACCACCACCACCGACAACGACGCATGCAGTCTCTTCTACAGCAACACTTCGAGCGCGTTGGAGGTGCACACACCACTCACGGACGATCTCCCCGCGCCCAATCCCGTCTATATGGGCAGGATGATGGACTATTTCAGTAAGCCGGGGTACCAGCTAGGAGATTCGCTATTTTCCTCGTACGGAAATTATCAACAACCCGTCTATTATCAAGAAGAAGAAGAATACGCCGAAGAAGAATGGGCTCCGGATGAAAATCGGAGACAGACGGTGTGAGAGAGACAGAGAGAGAGAGAGAGAGGGGGGGGGTCAGTGCTTTTGATGAAGGCAGAAGAAGAACATTATTATTATTATTATTATTATAAGAGCCATCTATATAAGGCGAGAGAGGAGGAAAGAGGAAAGAGGACATGGCAATCCATCCATCCATCGATCCGGCCCGACGCGATTTATTTATCGAACACTGCAGTCTGCCGCCGCCGGTGCAGTCAGTAATTACTCTCTTCCCCGTACGAACCTTTTTCTTCTTTTCTTCTTTCTTTTTTTTTCTCTCCAACAGATATTTATAGGGTAATCAAAAGGGAGGGAGAGAGAGAGAGAGAGAGAGAGAGAGAGACCCCCATTTGTTGTTGTTGTTGTTGTTGTTGTTGTTGTTGTCTCTCTTCGGTCGGTCGGGATTTTGGATAAAATATGGGTAATATTATTATTCATCAGGACACCAAAACTCCAAGTCAAATATTTTTTTTTGGATTAGGCAAGTAAATCCTTTCCCCCCCCGTCTTAGTTTGATAATTATTAGCCCCCCGTTTTCTAATCATTTCATCTTTTTAGACTCTTCTTCTTCTTCTTCTTCCTCTTCTTCTTCTTCTTCATCATCATTCACGGAAGCGATATACCAGGTTTTCTTTTGTTGTCATTAGCGGGCGCCATGGAAAGAAACATTTGGTTTTTTGTTGAAAACAGCCAAGGGCACGAATTTTTGCATACAATACTGTACGAAGAGCGTATAGTAGTAGTATGTAGGTAGGTAGGTAGTAGGGTAAAAAAAGGGCAGCTTAGCTTAGCTTACTCGCAATCACATTCAAACTTTTTTAATTGTTTTTTTCTCTTTTTGGAAATTTCTTGGCCATGGTACAGTTAGTTAGTTGTTACACGATGAATGAATGAATGAATGAATGTTACACGAATCAATCTATCGAGTAATAATACATCCTTTCATCTTTGTCATGGCGGTTCGTTTCGTTTCCTTCTCCCCCCACGTCGCATTCTCCTGATGATGGTGTGTCTGTCTATCCTGACGTGTCTTCTCCAGCGCCTATCATATGCATATGCTTCATTTTGGTCTACTCAACAGTGTTGCGTTGCTCAAGCTCAGAGCAGTCTTTTATTAATGCTACTTACTACCTTTGCTTCCCCTGCGCTGTAGGACTTTTGTATTCCACTTCTTCATTGCCGCCAGCCACGGCTTGGATCTTCTCCTATATTTGCTCGTCCAAAATATACGTTGTTTTGGAATTGTAATCTTGTAGTTTCTCCGCCTGGTCTTTCAGCTCGTCCGAAGTATCCGATGTTTTGGAATCGGAATCGGAATCGGAATCTTGTAGTTTCTCTGTCTGGTCCTTTGGCTCGTCATCGTGCTCCACTTCTTCCTGTGCTTCCTCTTCCTTGGCCTCTTCCTCTTCCTTGGCCTCTTCCTCTTCCTTGGCCTCTTTCTCTTCCTTGGCCCCTTTCTCTTCCTTGGCCTCTTTCTCTTCCTTGGCCTCTTTCTCTTCCTCCTTGGCCTTCTCCTCCCTGATCCGAGCTGCCCTCTTAGCCACGATCTGAATGGCCTTGTCCAGATGCAGCGGCCAATCACTCGTTATCATACCCAACGGGCACATGTAGAACTCGAGGCCGTGCAATTGTCGACCTTTGACCTCATGAGGGGCTGCCTTCATGTTCTCCAACATTATCCGCAGAGCGGCATCATACTTGTCAAGCATTTCCACCCACCCCTTCTTCGTCCCCAGTATCTCCTCGGGCTCGGCCTCGGGCTTGAGTATATACGCCCGACAGAGAACGGCGAAGAGGTAATGCATCAGTCTCTCACTCTCCGGCATGAGCGTCCACACCAGTATGATCGTCTTGGACGACGGACAGATGGGCTGCGTGGTGATGTTCGTCGGCGTGTACAGTTCGTAGATGTGCCTCATGCATATGTCCTGCAGCACGAGCGTCGGGCCTCCGAATCGCCCAGCGAGGAGCCATACTCTCACCGCCATGGGCATGCCACTTTCGGGGTCCACGTAGGCTATTCGAGACTTGATTTCTCCGTGCGTGGTGGAGAGCTTGGTGAATAACAGGAATATGGAGAAGGCCACGGGATCCATGTCTGGCAGGTGAATGGTGGGGTGTACATCTTCCGAGGTCGACGAGAGGTCAGGGGCGTGCGGGGGCACAAGAGCTTCGCGGAGGCGGCGGAGGTAAGGCGACCAGAAATCGATGGTGGTGTTGGAGATCATCCACGTGCGTTTGAAAGGGAAGGGGCCGACCATGATTGATGTGGCCATAGTGATAATGATCGATGCACTGGTTTAAATGAATTGGAGGTAAGTTTTTGTTGGTATTTCGGACGTAGTTGATGATGATGATGTGCGAGACGTTGTGGTAGAGATGGAAGCAGTATTTATATGTGGTGGTGGGGATTCTGGGGTCTGTGTGAATCGTGGGAAAGTTGGCAGGAGGAAGTGAATGCCAACTTCAGCCCTCAGTGCAACCCCATTCATCCCATTTGTATGTCCAAAGCTTTACAGCACGACAGTTCCGGTGATTGTTTGCTACAAACAATTGACACTACACCTCTTACTGATAACCATTTCACATACATCGTGCTAGTGACTATATCCACGGACACCGTGTTGTTTCGAAGACACGAGAAGCCTTCTTTTGAGCCAAACATGGAGATCGGGAAGCCCTCTTTTACATATCCCGCGGACGGAAGAAGATATGTTTTTACTTATTTCTTTGTTCATGATCACTTGTTGCCTCGCACAAAGATGATGAAAAAGAAAGAGATTTTCATACGCATGAGTGCTCCTGCCTGACTCTCAGGCGTAGATAGGTACATAAATGTACAAGTACTCTCAACGCCTCCTCTTTGGCAATAGAAACCTCTTTTAGAATGTCAGTGGTCAGTAGCAAGACAAGAGTGAATTTGAGATTGAGGAGTATGTTCGAACGCATGTAGAAGCATTGTCAATTGCTAGCAATCTTTCCGAGGATCCTAATCGATATCAGATAAAATTACTGCTCAGGACAATCCAACGATATCTGCAAAAAGCCGTGAATCATATTACACCACCGTTTTTAACTCTAAAAGCTCAATACACCAACACCTGTTGTAGATTGGAGATGTGAAGTTGACGAGACCACTTGATATACTCGTCGTCCCAAAGAACACCTGCCCGATAACTCATAAGTGGACCCAATGCAACGGTGTGCCCCATCAATCCCAGATCCCCCCTTTTACCGAATCGTGAACATGAGGGGTATGCGTATACAGTACAGAGAGAATGGAAATATACAAGACGGGAAGAGGGAAGGGGGCGGTTGGTAATGTACAGGTCGGTCGTAAGGAAGGGCAAATGACGAACAGAGAGTGAGGTACTACTCACTTAGTACTCGAAATTTGATCTCCGCGGTCGGTCGGCACTGCGGGAGGAACCTCCTTCTCGTGCACCAAAACCTCCGCCACCTCGTCGTTCGCCGAATCCTCCTCTGTCACCCCCGCCTCCGCCACGTCTCTCGCCAAATCCACCACCGCCACCTCGTCGCTCCCCAAAACCTCCGCCGCCACCACCACCACCACCTTGGCGCCTCTCACCATATCCTCCGCCGCCACCACCGCCTTGGCGCCTCTCACCATATCCTCCTCCACCACCACCACCTTGGCGCCTCTCACTGTATCCTCCTCTATCACCTCCCCTGTTATCGCCAAACCCATCTCTTGATCCTCCCCTGGAACCGCCGGGTCTCCGCCCACGCCCTCCACCATACAAGCTAGCCGGTGGGTTAGGAGGCTCTGGCATTCCCCACCCAAACTCTGCCAATCTATTGGCTGCAGTCAGAAGAGTCTGCTTGTCCTGATACCACTGGTAGCTGCCGAAGAGACCGCGGAAAGCAGCATCCAGTTGGTCGGGGTACACCTTCTTGTGGACTTCAACCACTTCCTGTATGATGTTTGTCACATTCTCTGGGAGCTCGGCTGACTGGGTCAAGTCCACTTTGGCCGTTTCGAGGGAGGTGTCTTCAACAAGCGGCAGTCCAGCAAGACGTCTCCTTACCTCGTTTCGCTCGAAGGGAGTCAAAAGGATCCATCCTTCTCCTTCCTTGCCGGCACGGCCTGTTCGACCGAGACGGTGAATGTACGATTCACGCTCCCTGGGAAGGCCGATTTGAATGACGTGGGTCACGTCTGGGAAGTCCATACCACGAGCTGTTACGTCGGACGAAAACAAGACACCTGACTTGGCATGTCGGAAGCCATCTGCTGCCCTCGTTCGTGTACCTTGCTGGAGCTTGGCATGGATCTCGAACGCGTTCAATCCGTGTAGAGGTCTATCGCGCTTGAAGCCTCCGGAGAGTTTATTGAAAACTGACGCCGCAAGATTGACTTCGGCTGTGGAGTTGAAGTAAAGGATAGCCTTGAACGGACGGGCACCGCCGGACTTGGCAGCCTGGAATTCACGGAGGACTAGTTCGTAGGCAGCAGGCATCAAATTTTCGAAGCCATTGACGTTTACCACCTTCTGTACAATTCTGTGGTGAGTAGGCTCTTCATCATCGTTTACGCACTTGGCAAAGTGGAACCCGGGCTTCATGGTTGTCCGAACAAGCTTGACCACGTCGCGGGGTACAGTTGCGGAAAACATCATGGTCTGGCGAGGGACAGCTTCCGAATCCGGGAGAGACTTTTTGATCTCATCAATCTCCTTGGTGAAGCCATCATCCAAAAGGCGATCAGCCTCATCCATGACAAGTGCATTCAGGCGAGGAGCTTTGATACCGGAATAGGGATCAGACATGATATCGTTTATACGTCCGGGCGTACCAACCAGAATGTGGCATCCTTCTCTCAGGGTCTGTTGTAGCATCATTCGTTTCTGAGTTCCACCTACGGCACACTGTACTATCAGACCAGTGCCAGATACGACCTTTCTCGCTTCCACGGCAATCTGCTCTGCTAGTTCTCGGGTTGGTGAAATGATAATGGCTCTGATATCATCTGCTACCGCACGCGGCTTTCCACGGGGTCGGTCGGCCAATGCGGGATCGCTTTGGAGTATACGTTGGATGACGGGAATTAAGAAGCCAAGGGTTTTACCAGTACCGGTCCTTGCCTGCGCAATACTAAATCGAATTAGTTGAGTACATATCATGTTGATAGTTATATTTACATGTCTACACCGCTCAATGCCTCGTTGATAGTGCGTGTTTGAACGTCCGTCATGGTGGTCATTCTCATCTGCTTTGTGATGGTGTTTATGACATTAGGATGTACTAGCCCACGGACTTCCAGGTCTTTGAACTCTGTAGCAGGCCCATCTTGTGCAGAATGCTGCTCATTGACAGCGGCAGATTCAGTGGCGGCGTACTGTTGCCACTTTGTGCTCTGGTGGATTGCGGCGATAGCAACTCTGGAAGCGCGCGGGGCAGTCGTTCGTAGTAAGCCAGATGATTGGTATACGGGCGCACGCAGGACGGTGGAGGAGAAGGCAGCCGACGACAGAGCCCTCGAGAGGGTTGTCGGGCATTTGCGCAATGCGCTGAACATGGTGGGATGTGGTATGGGACGCGTGCCCTGCAGCAGGAACACAGCGATTGGAGGATGTAATAAAAGAAAGAGCGATTGAATCAATAGAGTGTCAAAGTGAAGTATAAAAAGCCTCGCAATATCAGGCAGTTTGAGAGGGATGAAAAGATGGACTACTCGACCAAGTAGACTATTAATTTTTCTCGACGAGGGGACGTGTTCGCGCTAGCGTCCTGTCACTTATCGTCACGTGTTGGGCGATAAGCGTCATGTGAAAATACTCGCGTGCGGTGAATAACATCTCACTTCAAATGTTGCCACTGTACGTACGTCTTTGGGCTGGATGTTATTGTTTCTTTTTCTTTTTCTTTTCGCGAAGAAGCATCTCCCAACAGGTATGAATGAGTGTAGTGTATGGTAGCTCACACTGAAAAAAGTCTTGGGAATATACATCATCCCATGTGATCAATGATTTACTTCGGTTCGTTATTCTAACCATGCGTCTATTGAGAGATCCCGCTATAACCAACATGTCCATCTAAAGCAAATGTAAAACTCCTCGCGCTATTGTCGCGTCAAATGCAGATAGATTGTCAAAGTCATTCGTCAACGTCATTCAGCCTTCTCTACCCTTCTACTCTTCCCGTTTGGTGATTTCTCGTTCCCAATCACGACTACGCCCTCGGAGATGCCCTGCTGAATACCCCCAGTCAAGCCTCGCACCCACCAAATGGTCATGTCATGTATCGCTTGTCCAACTTTTCCATTGTTCATCTGACAGACCGTTTTCGACAGTTGCAAACTCCGCCGTCCAAGCTGATCTACCGTCATGATGCCCTGATTGACCAGACGCTGCGTCACATTGTGATCACGTTCAAAACGGTATGCTTGTCCGATGAACAATTTGATGTATGGGAGAAGGAACTGGAATAGGACGAACATCTGGAAGACAATCGTGGCCGTGATCCGATGCAGTACCGAGGGTGGCTGACTAGCAGCTTCGCGTGCAACTTCTGCCTGGTACGAGCGATGAACGAGGGCATGTGTGGTGGGATCATTGGTGAGATTGGCGATGCTCCCCGGAATAGCAGCGCTGAGACTCAGTCTCTCCTCGGTTGTGAGTTCGGATGGGAGACCGCGCAGCAGGTACGTCATGCCATGGAGGTATAGCTGTCTCGTGAGATCAGCGTTGGATTCATCGGCATCGCGGGAAAGTGAGCTGGATTCTTGGTAGGCTTGGGTTAAGAGGCTGATTCCTATACCATGTTAATGACAATGCCACCTGGTCAATGTTTTGGGAGGCCTACCTTGATTGGCATATTTCCAACTGATGCCCGTAACTGTCTCCGAGACGGCAAAGGGTGGTGGATTATACATGGACGACGACACGGGACGCTCGGAGATGTCATCCCTGAATCCAATCTCTTCCGTATCCGTCGACACCATCGAATCTCGACTTTGTGTGTCGCTGCCGCTGCCGCGTCTGAAGCGATACGTTGGAGGAGGAGTCTCCGGGGCGGAGATGTCGGTATCGGTCGAGGAAGAAGTGCTTAAACTTTTCATGTGCGGTATACGGCCACCACGCAGCTCATTGATAGACCGTCGGATCGAAGGGAGCTTGGGTAGGTGGCTCTGCACCACTGTTGGTAACACGTTGTAAAGCATCGAGGGCCGAGGGTTCTTGTGGTCGGTATCTGAGGGGGTCTCAGAGTCTAAAGGCGGTGTCTGAATATGCTCCTGCTGTGCAGCAGGTGATGTGTTGTTGCGATTAGAGTAGACATACATGGCGTTCTTTCAGAGGTGGTGCGCGTTTGCCGCAAGCGGGAAAAAGTGGAGGGTTGATGGTTGTCTGCATAGTGGAGAAGAGAAGAAGAAAAGCCGGCGCCTGAAAATAAGTCTTAACAAAGGTTAGTATGTACTCGGGCGGTTCGCATGGCGGGACGTTTGGGCGAGTCGGAGCTAAATGGAAGGTTGGCACGTTGGGGTTCATGGGTGAGTGAAGCATGTGAAAGCCAGTCGTTTTGTTGAGGTCGTGCATGTGTGGGTAACAGTGGTCTGGCAAGTGGTAGGCAGGGCGGCGAGGACCGGGGAAGTGTCCGGGTCCCGTCGCTTCACAGCCTTCAGACATGCAGCATGTGCTTGACCATGACCTGTACGTACTATGTAGGCTGTCAGTCTCCATTATTAATTCACGCCTTGCATAAATCAATACATGGACACGTTTTCGCCTCATTGTTCAAAATCCTTCAAACCCTTCAAACCCTTCAAACCCTTCAAACCGTTCAAACCCGAGTCATGTTTCAACATACATATTACTACATATGTCAATACATAGATCACGAGGAATGCATCATGAGGTCTGCAGGCCGACCAACCCCTCACCCGTGTCACACCCCCACACACGCCTTATCAATGAATGTTACATATGTACTTACTACCTTGAACCCTGGAACTAATAGGTCATACAGTAACACAGAGGGCACCATGGCTTATGCAAGTTATCATCTGCTCCTGGTCCGGATCCGCTATTTCCCAAACACCACGTGACCACCTTGATTGAATCTTCACTATTACCATACAAAGGTATTTTTCTGTACATATTATGGAAAAGCTTGGTTGCCTCTAGTGAGGACAACCTAAGCTCAGAGTATCTCTAGCGTATTATAGAGCCCTTGAAATTTAAGAAATCTTCTAGTCTATCTCAACCGCGATCCGTAGTAGTCCGACATCTCTTCAACCAACCTATCCCGAACCCCCCTGTACTTCTCACTCGCAATGTTGCCTCCCTCTGCCCCCGCCCATCCTTTTACATGCAGACTCTTCACACCACCTTCCAATTCATCATTCATTTCTCCATCATTCGCACTCCATTCAATCGGAATTCTCTTCCACGGCATCCGTCCCTCAATCCTATGCACGTAGATCAAGAGATCCTGCTCAGGGTATGCCGCATTTTCAAGTGCTTTGGCGCTGTCGAGAACCGAAACGTAATGGTCGAATAGAGCGAGAGAGGGTGCGATGAGCATGAAGCATGCGCAGAGGTAGTTGATGTGGCCTGGCCTTTCCCATTCGGTCTGGTCACCATACGTGTCCGAGGACGCGGCCATGAGATATACTTCGGGCGGATGCACATCGCTGTCATCCTCATCCGTCTCGTTTGATGGAAGCGTCTTCATTGAGCTGCTCAGGTCGGGGTCGGTAAAGATCCCGTCAAGATTCTGAACCAGGAAGGAATCGGCGTCGAGGTACAGAATCTTGCCCCAATCAGTCAGCTGCCAGAGACGCAGCTTGGATAAAACATCTCGAAACCGGGAATTCGTGATGAAGTCCCTGTCGAAGGCATCTGGGACGTCGAGCGGTTCGATGCGCACGATTGTTGCGCCCTCGGCTTCTAGAACCTCGGTTTGGAGAGAAAGTACTTCTGGTAATACGAGCACTAGGAAGGGGACGTTGAGAAGCTTGGTTTTTGTCCTCTCCGCATGATTGAATTGATAGTTGAGAAGCCGGACAGAAATGAAGTAGGGATCCCTCAACGGATCCGATGCTGAGCTCGCGTTGGTAGATTCTTCAAAGGCTGATTTGGACGTGGGCGGGCCTAAGAAGGTTGCGTATGCAGAGTTTCCATGCGTTGAGCTCTCGCTCGACGACGAGGTGAGAAGGTGAAGGCGTGAAAACGGCCATGTTGGAGCGATCAAGTAAACGTAGCCTGTGGTGCTGATGAGTGACGCAAAGAGGGTAAAGAGACAGAATCTTCGGGCTTGAGGATGCATTTGTCCGTCATGTTCGCAGGTGGGCGCTTGTTGGACTTGCATCAATGAGTTTGCGCTTCCCAATCTTGTATTCAGCCGCAAAGTGCACAACTATAAATATATGACCGCCACATGTACACAAGAGTGTACGAGTTTTTGAGAGTTTCGACCACGGCATGTTGAGTAGTGCATAGAAATCAATGTGGACAGTTATGCAAGTTATTTTTGTATTTTGCAATCGGGCTCAGTGGAATTCCCTACATGCACAAAGCCTTCAGGTTCCACCACCAGCGCACGACCGAGGCTGGGCTGATCTCAACCTAAGAGGCCCGAGTCTCTTGAATTGGATTCATGACTACGGCCTATTTTTTCCCTTCTATCAAAGCCTTGACTCCTTCACGTATCCTTAAACCCAAACCTAGTTCATCGAGTGAATCAGAGCGTTGATGTGGGTCTCGCGGTTGCCGAGATCTCCACCCTCGACGAAGTGCAGGAACTTCCTAGGGCGGAAGCCGCCAGTGGGGTTGGAGAGCTTGAATGGCCAGAGGAAGTTGGCGGCCTGCTTGAAGTTGGGGCCGACAGTGTAGATCTCGTGGATCAAGTCCTCGATGCAAACGATGCCGTACTGGCCGAGGTTCTCCTCGATGATGGCATTGTCGGTAAGTGGGATGCGCTGCTTGTTGATCTTTCCGTTTCCGCGCTTGTAGATGAGCTCACGGACGGCCTTCAGGTTGGGGTATCCGTAGGCGATGAAGGGCTCGACGATCTTGAGCATCTCGAGTGTAGCCTTGGTCAGCCGGATGAAGACTCCATTGTTGATCTGGAGGAGACGGAGAAGCTGCAGGGTCTTGCGCTTCTTGGGGTCAATCTTGTTGATACTAATGAACGTTAATTCATGTGCTCTTCAACCCTCCATTTTAGAAACTCACCCCTTGATACGGATGGCGAAGACAAGCTTGGATTCGGCGGGAACAAAGAAAGAGCTATCCCGTCGTGCAGCGCGCTTGGCCTCGACAACGTCGCGCTCGGCTTTGGCATACTCGGCGGTGTATTTCTGAGCGCGCTCGAAGATGACGCCACGCTTCTGCTTGTTGGCCTAAGAGAGTCTTAGCCAACTGGGTTGTTCCTAACTGCAAACGCAGATCTAGGGAGACGGGTTTATCGCACCTCACGCTTCTTCTTCAGGTCGGCAGCGCGGGCATCGGTGACCTTAGCCTGCTGCTTCTGCTTCTTGAGCAGCGTCTCGGGGACGGCGATGTCATCGTGGGTGGGGACGCTTCTGTGAGAAAGACATCATTAGCAATGGATGTGAAATAGTGCGTGCAATTACTTACGACTTGGCCATTTCTGCTGCTGTTCGAACTGTTAGAAGTTGAAGTTGTCGAAAGAGGGTTGGAGATGAAGTTGGCTCGAGCCTCACAGAAAATTCATGGCGTGGTGTGGGTTGCCAAGGGCTTTACCGAAACGAGGGCCGATTGGCCGACGCTTCTGGAGCTGCCCCGCCAATCGATGCGCGTCTTTGCGAGAGCTTGAACTTTTCGCTCGACCAGTTCCGACTACTTTAACTACTGCGACGTTCAACTCTAACGTCGCTACATAAACCCAACAACCCCAACTGTCACAACAATGAGAGGAGGTTCCCGCGTAAGTATAGCCTTGTTGTATTCAAAATGTGTACTAACCATTACAGGGCGGCCGTGGCGGCAAAGGCAAGTCGTTCAAATCTGGCAGAGGCGGCAAGAAGGGCGGCGGACGAGATGTGCGCACTGAGCCGTGGGGAGAGACAACGCGCAAAAATGACTTGTTCGAGAGCTACTACAAGATGGGAGGATTCTTGGAAGAGGAGGAATTCGAGAAGATGTGGGAGTACTTGGCCATGGACTTGCCCAACAGCTTCCGCTTCACGGGGACCAAGGCCGATGCGCTTGCCGTGCGCGAGATCTTCAAACAGAGGTACATCCCTGGAATCACCTCTGTCGAGTTCGAAGGAAAGCCAGTCCCGCCTCCCGAGCCCGTACAAGCCTTCCCCGACGAACTTGTTTGGCACATGAAAACCCACAAAAAGATCATCCGTCGATTTGCGCCTTTCGCCGAGTTCCAAAAATTTCTGGTCGCAGAGACTACTTCTGGAAACATCAGCAGACAGGAGGTTGTGAGCATGATTCCGCCACATTTCCTCGATGTGAAGCCTGGCATGGTCGTCCTGGATATGTGCGCCGCGCCGGGAAGTAAGTCGGCGCAGTTGGCCGAGATGATACATGGTGACGAGGAGGATCGAGTAAAGAGGGCAGCAAACAACAAGTCTCCCAATATTGACGGGGAGGGCGACTACAGTGACGATGGACGATCCACTGGCCTCCTTATAGCAAACGATACCGACTACAAGCGCGCCGGAATGTTGGTGCACCAAGTTAAACGACTCAACTTCCCTAATCTCATTGTTACACAGCACGATGCTGCGATTTTCCCATCAATTGAGCTGCCAGTCGCAGAGGGCGATAAAAAACAATATCTCAAGTACGACAGAATCCTGGCCGACGTACCGTGCTCTGGAGATGGGACTGCGCGCAAGAACGTCAATGTTTGGCAGAAGTGGACACCCAAGGATGGTCTGGGTCTGCACAACCTACAACTCCGCATTCTATTCCGTGGTCTACAGATGCTCAAGAAGGGTGGTCGCCTTGTCTATTCAACATGCAGCATGAACCCAATCGAGAACGAGGCTGTCATTGCCAGTGCAATTGAGGCATCTGGTGGAGTTTCTAGAGTTCAGCTCGTTGACTGCTCAGACCACCTGCCTAAGCTGATCCGAAAGCCAGGCTTAAATACCTGGAAGGTGCTCGACACAACACAGATCAACGGAGAAGAGAAGACGGCACACATGTTCACCAGCTGGGATGCCTTCTTGAAGACCAAGGAGAAGTACGAGAAGGAGGAGCCAGAACGCCAGTTTTCGAACAAGATCTCTCCAGGAGTGTTCCCTCCTATTGCCACGTCAGAGGAGGAGCGCATACCGCTCGAGCGATGCATGCGAGTCTATCCACATTTGCAAGACACCGGAGGCTTCTTCATTGCGGTGCTCGAGAAGTTAGGTGACATCAAGGTTACGCAAATACGGAATTCCCATAACGAGGCTGAGGAACAAAAGGCGAAAGATGCGACACGGAGTGCGATTCCTGCTACAACCGAAGTACCCGCAGAGAGAGAAATTGAAGTCGAACCGGAAGCCGAGTCAGCAGCACCCCTGAAGCGTAAGTTGGAGGAGGATCAGCCAGCACCACCCAAACGGGTGAAGACCCTGACTGAAAACGGAGATGCTGAAGACCCCATTTCCCTCGTTGAGGAGCCACCAAAGGAAGAGAACTCCTCATCTCTATCTAACCGTGCAACCGAAGCGCAGGTCGCCACACCCACAACAGTGGTAGCCAAACCTGCTAAACTCAAGCCTGAGGCCCAGAACAATAACAAAGAGTATTACGAGTACCTCCCCTCTGACGACGCCACTGTTGACGGTATTCTTTCTTTTTTCGGCATATCAGATCGATTCCCCCGAGACCGCTTCATGGTCAAGAATAAGCAAGGTCTGCTGCTCAACAAAATCTACTACACGTCTGAGCTTGCGAGAAGCATAATATCGCAGAACAAGGACCGAGGCATGCGCTTCATCCACTGCGGTGTTGTCATGTTCGTCGCCCATAAGATCAAGGCTCAAGACCATGTCAAAGCGCCGTGGCGTCTCCAGAACGAAGGCATCCGCATCCTCGAGCCCTGGGCCAAGAATCGAATCATCACCTGCAAGTCGCGTGACACGCTCTTCAGGCTTCTGATCGAAATGTTCCCCAAGCTGCCCAAGGATGGAACGCACGAACTGAACGAGATTGGCGACCAGCTCAATGCGATGGATATAGGATGCTGTTTCATGAGGGTGGAGCAGGATGAGGAGGCTGGGTTCCCGTTCCCCATGGTTCTGCCCCTTTGGAGACACCCCGGAAGTGCCAACTTGATGGTAGACAAAGACGACCGCAAGGCTATCCTGCTGCGCTTGTTCAACGAGACGAATCCCAATATCATCAATCATGTTGCTGAGCAGGCAGCCAGGGTCAAGGAAGAAGCGAGGTTGGCAGAGGAGGAGAGCGAGAAGGAGAAGGAGAATGGAGAGAGCGCCGATGCCGATGCCGATGCTGATGCCGATACTCCCATGACCGAACTCTAGGGGTTTGGTGGAGCAGCGAACAGTGAACTAGTCGAGGCATTACTTGGGATTTTTTATTGGCGTTATTATATCGTTTACCGACCGATCTTTATGGACGGGCATTTTCCTATCTAGACAGCTGCAAGCATGTATTAAAATCTATATATATATATATATATATATATATCGTCAACTATGATTGACAATTCTGATTGACCATGCTGTTATTTTTTTTTCTTTCTTTTCCCTCTCTTGCTCGTGTCCGTGTGAACTTGTTAGGTTATGTTATGATTGAGGCCGTATTAAATAGTAGATAGTAGATAGTAGATAGTAGATGATGATGATGATGATGATGATGATGACCATGCGCTAACTCTTACTCGTCACCAATCCGATCTATCCTAATAATTACTAAAGAAACAATTGCCTCTTGGTAGCAGACAATATGACTTGAGTAAGTGTCGCTTGATATTAATATTGATGGGGAGTCGCAGAGGAGTTGAAGACATGTACAGAGTATGTATAAAGTTTCCAAGAGTCTTTCCAGGCTGAATGAATGGCTTCCGTCTATAATAATCGTTGAATAAGGTGTAATATGAAGAGTCCGTCCTTTCTACCCATGTTCTTGTCTATTCTTGCTCCAAGCTCGCATGTCATGCATGTCTGTCATGCATGTTATAGTTGACCCCCACCACCCCCACCTCCCCCTCCTCGTCGTGTTCCTTGAATACATATTCCACGACAGACCCCTGTCCGCAGGTTCATCTTCACCCCCCCCGTCCGCCCCCTGCTTCCGCGTTATCGTCACATCTGGGTGGTCTTCTTCTCGTCGTCATCGTCGTCATCGGCGCCGCCCTTCTCCGCCTTTTCCTTGGCCTCGAGCTTCTCCACCAACTCGTTGATTTTCTTGTAGCTCCAGCTCTTATAGAAGGCCGGGTAGCACTGGATGTGGGAGAGAGAGACACAAAAAGTCAGCTTGAATTCTAGAAATGCAGGGAGAGGGTGATTGATGATTTAGGGAGGAAGATGAAATATCGCAGGGCATAAATAAATGCCTTGTCTTGCTTGGCCTGCATAATTCTTGCCAAGATAAAATAAGTCAAGACGCTAGAAGACGTGGAACACTTTATATCCTGGTTTTTTTTTCTACTTACAAAAGGTCGAAGATCGAATCTGTTATCGTCTATGTCAAAATTAGCGAATCTCTTTAGAATAAAAGAGGGGGGGGAACAGGGTAGCTAGAGTGGTTGAGCTGTCTCGCATACACTTTGCAGCATCATGTTACACAGCCCGTGGGTACACCCGCAAAACTTACCCGGACTGTACGTCTCGAGATGCAGAGACGGTGTGATGGTGGTCATCTTGTGACGATTAATTGCCCAAAACTAGGCCTGCAGTTAGTGCAACTCTATTAGAAGTTCAAAAAAAGATACGAGCTTCTTCGTATAGTAAGATGCGACTGCTCTCAAAACTCACGTGATAAAACTTTTGGACCTTGTCAGCGATCTGACGCGGTGTCTTCTCCTCGCCCCAAATACTGGGCAATGTTAGCTTTCCATCCTAGGTACGTTCTAGATCACCTCAGGAAGAACGGGAGAGAGATTGCTTACTGCCCACTAGTTAGCAGACATTTATAACAAAGGGACATAGATACAAAAGTGCGCAATCTTCAAACTTTGCAGTAAGAGGCATGGCTTGTATCTCAAAGTACGAACCTGGAGCAACTTGGTGAACGCGCTGTAAGGACCAGCTTTGTCTTCCTTGCGGATACGTCCGAGAACCGAGAGTTCGACGTAGGTAAATCCCATGTCTATTTCGTCCGATTGTACATAGTCTGCTGTAATTGGTTCGAGCTCCGCGGTCGGTACTGCGGTTATAAATTCATCCAAAATAGGAAGATCGAATTCCGTCTTGGCCCAAAGTATGAAGGCGATGAGATCCGTTTTCGAAACGCCACCGATGGGGTTGATGTCCGCTGACGAACAGTCGTACTTGGTGAGGTATCCGCGCAGGCATTCGTCTACGTTTGCTGACCCTAGGACAAGCAGACTGCCGCCTGCTTTTCTTCCACGTACTTGTGGTAGCATCTGGGCGAAATAGTATGCTGTGACCATTCGGGTCTGGAGGTGGAAGGTTAAAGTTAGCAAATGTCTTCAATTTGCAGGGTTTGTTGGAAATTATAGGGAAAGGTTAGAGACAGCGCATTGCAACATCTTGCTCGTAGACTTTGAGACAAGGTATACAATTTGCACGTCCGAGTTACGCACACGAGCCTGAATGTTTTGTAGGGCGAGGTTCTCCGTCGTGGATCCACCATGCGCTCTGAATTGTGGATCAAACCTAGAATTGGATAGCTAAAGTCAGCGTAATCTGTCTGCATACCATTTGCAGCACATCACACAGTTTCGCACCTCCAAGACTTACCCGGTGGCTGTTGACAAGAAGCCCTTGATGCTTTTGAACCCTTCGTCAATGTCAGACTCGAGGTGGTACGCCCCGGTGGCCTCGGCTAAGCGTTTGGCTCTTGATCTGGTTTCGGAACTGGATTGAGTCTTCATTCCCATGTACACTGTGTGCATGATGCGGTTGCACAGATCTTGAGGTGATGTTGGATTCGCGGTGCCGGCTATGCGCAAGACGTTGTTCTGTACATTTGTGTTACCGTTTTTGATAGCTTCGCACAGCAACCGGCACATTGAGTAGACTAGACATAGAGTAGCACACGAATCGATGCCACCACTCAACTACCAAGCCAGGACGACCAAAGTTAGCACAGCTCACATGATATGAGTCCTCATCACTTACGGGAACTAGAAATCCAGCCTGGTTGGAACGTCGTAAGTAGTCATACATCCAGCAAGCGGCGGAGAGAGAAATCTCTTCTTCCGGTTTGTGGATCCTCAATTCCTGGACGGGCGAGGGTTTCAAAAGGGGGTCGAATTCGCTGTTGTCTCCTGATAGACGGAAATCAACTTCGACACGTTGGTAGGCCGGAGCGATGAGGCTCTGGGCTCCACGGCTTGGAGCGCATCTGTAGCTCCTCACAGCCTCGATGTCAACGACCGCGGTGATGACCTCGACGTCATCCAGATTGAACTGTTTGCCCTGAGCTACAATCTGTCCATTGACTACAATGAGACAGCATCCGTCATAATTCAACCTATCGCCGTCACAGCCGTGCATATTGCTATATAGATAGATGCCTCCGCACTTGCGTGTAGCTTCGGTGATGAGCGAGACGCGTAGATCGAGCTTGCGCAGGTTGTGATGAGAGCCGGAAGAATTGGAGATGATTTCGACACCATTGAGAGACATATCCTGGTGGGGCGAACGTGGGATCCAGATCTCTTCACAGCTCTCGACTCCCAGGCACGTGTCGATAGTGGACAGGACGGCGTCACCAATTGGAACCTTGCGTTGGCCAGTGAGGGAGTATATGATGTCTGGGAGGAAATATTCTTCGACATGCTGGGGACGGCCCCAAGGTATGAAGAACCTATTTTCACGGTAGTTGCCATCATTGGCGAGGAATAATTTTGGACGTATCAGCAGAATTCTACCATTGAGGATCAAGACTCGACAGTTGAAACGGTTGTTACGGTGCATTAAAGGGCAACCGACATCGACGATGATGCCATGCAGAGACTCATCAGCCAGTAGAAGAGCGAGCATCTCAAGCGAGTGAAGGTATAGATCGCTCTCCAAGAAGTGGTCTAAGCAGCCATAGCCGGTGATCTCCAACTCTGGTCCCACTCTAAGAGTCGCCCCGGCGCGCTTTGCGATGTGTATGCTCTCTTTGATCCGGTCCAGATTACCGGTCCAATCAAGGACATGCTGGTTGAGTGAGACTGTGGCAACGGTGAGTAGCCTCCCCATGGTGATGGATTGTTGTAATTTGGGAAAGTATCCGAGAGAGAAGATTGGCGGTTCTATCTGATGGATGATAAGCAAGATGACGATGATGATGAAGAAGAAGAATCGATGAAGTGGAGAGTGTAATATTAGAAGCGGAGACCATGACTCACTCACGTGTCAAAGCAGAAATTATATTTTGCAGAATTCCAAAGTTTATTATTTCACAATGGACCCGTGGGGGGGGGGGGGGGATGGTTGGTTTGCCTTGAAATGTTGGCTGTAGTGCTTGGAGACGTAGGAGACGTAGGCTGGATCAAAGCAGGCGTGCAGGTGTGCAGGCGTGCAGGTGTGTAGTGCGTGTGTAGTCGGAACTTGCCATGTCGCACGGGGCAAATGGTTATAGATGGAGTGGTTGGGAATGTGTTAGCGAGACAGACCCTTGCTAGACGAATGAGGCTAGAGCGCGGTCACATGGCTCGGCAAAGATGGGGAACGCGCGATAATTAGCACACATGCATACTGTAGCATAATTAGCAGCGGCGTACTATCGATAATACAACTGTAATTATATTGTACAGCATCGCGAGACGGAGACGCCAAACTCAATACGGTCAATGCATCATTGTTGAAGTGTGAGTGCTAGTGACTGTGAGTGCGCAATAGGTTTACATACTCTATGTATGTATGTACAGTAAAGTAAGCTTCGTACCCCTTGTTACCCCTTGTTACCCCTTGTATACCCTTTGTATTCCTTTGTTACCCCTTGTACGGGCGTGAACATCTTTACTGCCTTTGACCACCTGACCAAACGACATGCAGCAGACACGCCTGGCCCATGCCGATCCACTCCATTGCGCTGATTGACGGCCGTCTATGTATGTATGTACATACAGTACATACATACAAATGGTACGTACGTCATGCAAGCCCGGGCCTCCCACAGCACACACACACACACACACACACACACCACACACACCGAGAAGCACACCGAAAAACCATCGGACCGCGATTAGCACGCATTCATCCGCAGCCTCCGCTTCTTCTCCACTCACCCTGCGCGCTTTCTAGTCTCCTGCAGTAAGAGCTAGGTTTCTAGAAGCCACTGCCGCCGCCGCTGTTGCTGCTATTGCTGCTGTCATTGCTACCGATTACTACTTCTGCTGCTACTTCTCCTCCTCCTGCTACTTCTCCTCCTCCTGCTACTTCCCCTCCTCCTCCATCTGCTTCTGCTGCTACTACTACCCCTCCTCCTGCAGCTACTCCTCCTCCTCCTCCTCCATCCCCACCCCCCCCCCCACCACCCCCACCACCACCCTCGCTGTCTCAGAAACCCGCCTCCACGCCTCGTGGGCTTAGCCACCTTCGAGGTATGCATATCCGCGTCCCTCATTTTCACCGCGCCCACAACATCCCCATTCGACTGCCCGCGCCATGACGGACCCTCAAAACACCCGAGCAGCTGCCCCGGCACGCCTCGCTACAAAGCCAACAAAGGAAATAGACGAGGCAGTCAAGGAGCGCGAATTTTACAGGCAGGGTTCCCTCGTCAGCCTGGGAGAGATGGTGCCGCGACTGGACTGACTGGAGCTCGCAGATACTACAACCCCAAGACCCAGTCGACGGGCACTTTTGAGCCCACTCAAAGCCTGACAAAACCTCAGTCTCCTCCCATTTCCACCCATGACAGCCCTTTCGCCTCCGACGATACAGCACTGACTGCCTTTGCTCAACTCGGTGCCCTGCGATTGAAAGCTCGAAGATGCATGATATCTTTTTTCGATCGCCGCTACTGCTACATATTGGCAGAAGCGACACCTACACTATCCTTACAGTCTGGTCAGGCACCTTTCGAGGAGGACAAGCTGGCATGGGGCACCACCAGGTTTCCCAAAGGAGAGAGCGTCTGCAACTACACGGTAAAGCTTCCAGCCAAGAAAATCGGTCAATCATCCACGGCACAGAGGGCTTTTGTTATCAAAGACTTCGCCCTCGACAATCGTTTCCAAACGTGTCACTTCGTCGTCGACTCCCCACGCTCGCGCTTCTATGCTGGAGTTCCAATCAGGAGCCCCAAAGGCCACAATATCGGTACATATAGTGTCATGGACGATAAGCCGCGGGATGGTATATCTCCGTATGAGTTATCATTTCTCGAGGACATGGCCGTGACCGTCATGCGCCACCTTCAAATGACACGCGCTACCGATGACCACAGAAGAGGAGGCATCATGGTACGGAGTCTAGGCTCTTTTGCCGAAGGCAAATCCAGCCTTGAAGATTGGTGGCAGGTCTCGTGCGAGACCGAACAGCCCACATCCGCAACATCGGCTACATTTCCCGACACTACCACGATCCCGCGCCAGCGTCGCCCTACAACAGCTTCAGGACGGAAGAACTCCCAAGAGGCAATTGCCCTGAAGAGAAATGATAGTATCAACTCGAGCATCCCAAGTGTGACAAGCCCTAATCCTACTTCTCCATCTAGCGAACCGCCTGGCAGTGTTGTTACCCCCATCTCCGATGTCGTTCCGGATATACATCATACAGAGGTAATAGAGGTTGAAGATGTTGAAGAGGCTAAACAAGTTAAACAAGTTACAAAGGTCAAAGAGGTTAAACAAGTTAAAGAGGTCACAGAGGTCACAGAGGTTACAGAGGTCACAGAGGTCACAGAGGCTACAGAGATCACAGAGGTTACCACCAAGACATCATCGGGCGCAGCGGACGGATCAAACCAGAATCAGTACTCTCCCGAGATTCAGGCAACCTTTGGCCGAGCAGCTAAAAGTATGTAACGCTGTTGTCGCATCCCTTGCTTTATGATTGTCAACTTACATTCCGCCAATAGTGATCCTCGAGGCAACAGAAGCTGAAGGTGCCGCTTTTTTTGACGCAAAGGTCAGTACCTTCGGGGGCCTCGTCGATGAGGAATTCGTACAGGAACAACCGGAGCTCTCTGATCAAGGCAAACCATGTGGTATGCTCGGCGCTGCTCTGTGGGAAAGCCACAGCGAATCTCCCGTTGTATCCGCCGTTCCGTATTCCATGTTCGAGGGATTGCTTAGGCATCTTGTACGGACATATCCCCACGGGCAACTATTCAATTTTGATCAGGACGAGTCTTCCACCGTTCAAAACGATACTGAAACAAGTGCATCGGGCCCATTGTCCGATGCATCTGCTTTAACATCGTCAAGACGGTCCGATTTCTCCAAAACTCAAGACGATGAAAACCTTTTGCGGGAAGTGTTTCCTAAAGCACGTAGCCTTGTTCTTTATCCCCTGTGGGATGCGCACCGTGATCGATATTTTGCTGGTGCGATTATCTGGTCTTCTGATCCGATGCGTGTTTTTACTAGCGAACAGGAACTTAGTTATCTTGCTGCATTTAGCAACAGTGTAATGGCGGAGGTCGCTCGACTTGACACACAGCTCGCCGACACCGCCAAGGCGGATTTCATTTCGTCCATCAGTCACGAGCTACGCTCACCACTTCACGGGATTCTCGGAACCACGGAACTTTTGAGAGATACTCCGATTGACACTCAGCAGTCAAGTATGGCACAGACAATCGAAACGTGTGGAAAAACACTGCTGGACACAATCAATCACGTGAGTTTCCGACGCCATCTATCCGCTCACTATAGCTGCAATCGACTAACGTATGTAGGTGCTTGATTTCGCCAAGATCAACAATCTTACTCGAGGAGCATCGAAGCGATCAAACAAGCGCTCCCAAGGCATCAAACAGATCATCCACCCAGGACAAAGCCATACCAACGATATCATGACTCTAATTTCTGACGTAGATCTTGGCATCTTGACAGAAGAAGTCCTTGAGACGGTCTTTGCTGGTTACAACTTCCAGAAGACAGTAACCAAGACACTGACCGAGACGCTCGACCAGTCCACCGAGGTTGACGTACCGCAAATTGCCGTCATTGTTGATATTAACAAGACGGACAATTACGTCTTCCGCACACAGCCTGGGGCATGGCGAAGAGTCCTTATGAACTTGTTCGGGAACGCTCTCAAATACACGCCTACGGGATATATCAAGGTCAAGCTCCAAATAACTCGCAGTACCGTCTCCGAGGAGCTCTCGGAGCTAAAGTTTATCATCACAGATTCCGGAATCGGCATGTCGGAAGACTATGTCAACAATCGTCTATTCCACTCATTCGCCCAGGAAAACTCGCTCTCCCAAGGCACGGGGCTCGGACTTAGCATTGTGAAGCAGATCGTCGCGTCTCTTAATGGAGAAGTTGAAGTGAGGAGTGAGAAGGGTCATGGTACCAAGTTTACAGTTTACTGTCCCCTCAAGCAGTCCATTCTGTCTCCAGCCGTGCAACCCTCAAACCAACTCGTCTCGGTATCCAAAAGGACGCATGGCATGACTGTTTCATTCGTCGGCTTCCATGATGAGGAAAGCGATTACTTCCCAGATAGGAATGTCAAGCATAAAAATGCTTTGAGAATGATGCTCAAAGCCCTCGACAATCTCTGCACGGACTGGTTCGGTATGAAGACTCAGAAGTACGGCACTGCAAATGCCTCTCCACCCAATCTCTTCGTGGCCACCGAGTCGGGTGCAAAATGGCTCCGTTCCCAGTCTCGCAGAAAAACGAACCCGGCGTCTACAGTGCCAGTCATTGTTGTCTGTCAAGGCGCTGGCGCCGCTTCCGCTCAATCAACTACCGCCATCACAGTTCCGGGCCAGATTTTCGAATGCATCGCTCAGCCCGTGGGACCACATAAACTGGCCAAAGCCCTATCGTCGTGCCTAGACCGGCACGCCAAGTGCTTTACACCTGGTCCTGACACCAACCTACCAAATGTGTCCCAACTTAGTTTGCAAGAGAACACGCCTCCGCTGAGTCCCGTTTCCGGACTCCACGATACGCCACGACCACAGTTTGTATCCACCATCAGCGCGCCGGAACTCCGCTCTGTCAACTCAAGCCCGGTCAGGAAGATGGTCGCCTCACGTCGCGCCCTACGTTGTCTAGCTGTTGATGACAATCCCATAAACCTTCGTCTTCTGCGCATGTTTATTGAGAAGTTGCAGCACAAGTACACCCTTGCGATCAATGGTCTCGAGGCATTGAGCATCTACAAGAACTCTAGCGTCCACGCTTTGCCTTCGTTGGAAACTACTGTCTCGGACGAAAACCGGCCGCTCAGCCCACTCGGCGAGCATTTTGATGTCATCCTCATGGATATTAACATGCCGGAGATGGATGGTCTAGAAGCTACGCGACAGATTCGCGCCCACGAGCGAGACAACAACCTGCCTCCCGTGACCATTATTGCGTTGACTGGAGTGGCAAGTGCGGAGGCACAGAAAGATGCACATATTAGCGGGGTGAATCTCTTCATGATCAAACCGGTGCGATTGGCGGATCTGGAGGTAGTGCTCAAAGGTGTTGTTACAGGAAGTGACAAAGGGGCCGACATTGGCTCTGTGAGTGAGATTGGGGGTTCCTGAGAATGTGCTTGGAGAAAGAAGAAAGGGGGCAGGGGGCAAAGGGGCAGGCTGGGCGAGATGGAAGAGGAAGATGAAGATTTGGAATTAGGGAGTTCGATATGGTATCCTTCTCAGCGAATGGAACGGCATGGCAATTTGCATCTTAGGGAACAGAAGGGGACTTCAGATTCGTCAGGGATGGGTGGATGAAGGGCCTTTATACCCATTATTGACATTTGTTTGAAAGCGAGCGAGTGCGGGTATACTACATAGCGCGGCGTTTACACCCTGGGGTCAATCACGACTTGGCTTGGACGAATGAATGCTCGAATTGAATTTATTTTTACAAAAAGGTAGTAATAGTCTGGGAAGAGGCTATGAAACAAAGGAGAGACTGATATCCACCATGCACTCCACCCTGGCAACGCTATAGTAATACACATGTGCGAATTCTGTCATGTCGTGTTATCAACGAGGTCGAGATCTTGTCCCGTTACTGAATGCCATCAAGTGGTCCAGCATCCACTTTACCGAGGATTTCGAAGCCTAAAAGCTGCCCTAAGCCTGAGCATTCTTGATGGCCTTGGCGAAAGCAGGGCCCATGATAGCCATGGCCTCCAAGAGCATGACAACGCCAAAAGTCAGGAGCATAGCAGTGATGATGAAGAAGACCTTGACGTAGACCTTGATCAGGCGGATACGCGCCTCCCAGTTGAACGACCTCCATGCATCCATGAAGCCAATGCTACCAGATCCACCAAGGATCTTGGGAACGACCTTGCCGTTGAAGGTGCGGTCAAAGGGCACAATCGTGTCCTGGTCCTCGGGGAGGATAGAAGCCTCGACGCGGATCTGGGTCACCATGGCGGGCAGACAGATGAAGATTGTGCACGCGAGAGCAACGAAGACCATCATGATGCAGCGGACGATGAGCCAAATCCATTCTCCCGCATTGAGGTTCGTGTAATTCTCCTGTCGGACGTTGGCACCAAAGAGCAGGTATCCAAAGCCGGTTATGATGTACAGCGAGATGTAGGGCATAGCGGCCTGGACAGCGGCGGGGAGCGCGAGGACCTTCCATTCGGCGCGCGCGGGAATGCGCTTGTGGAAGCACTTGTCCGTGGGCATAGCGATGACCTTGTGTGTCCATGAGGCGTGAAGGTTGGCTAGCAGTGCTCCCGAGGCGGCGACTGCGAGGATTATGCTGCCAGAGACCTTGGGTAGGAGGCCGACGAAGACGTTGGAGACGAAAGAAAAGCAGAAGGCGTAGAGGAAGTATGCCAGGATACCGCGAACACGCGACCAGGCGCCGGCGAGGCTGACCAGGTGGCGTAGGGTCGCGCGGATGCCTGACGTGATGGGCTTCTGGTGCACAAGCGTGATGGTGTTGCCAGTCTCGAGAAGGCCCTGTTTATCGTCCTTGGACCCGGCTTCGGTTTGCGCTGCGGAGATGGTGATTGCGGCCGAGGGTGTCTCGACCATGGCGAGGGTGGCGACGACGTTCTTGAGCGAGTAGTCGACCTGTTGGATGTTAGTGTTGCGACTCTCCTTCATGGTACACACGGAACTTGACTTACCATGATCACAAACACGAAGATGGCCCAGAAAGTTACACCTAAAGTGCTTATGCCCCACGCTGGAATCTCGACATCTGGTCCCTCGGCCACAGTGCGCTTGATGAAAGCAACGGTAGAGGGGTGCTCGAGACCGCGGCGAACGACGTGTTCAATCATGGTGAAAGAGAGGCAGTTGGAGAAGAAAGAAGAAAGAAGAAAGAAGAAGAAAAGTAAATGTTGTAGGTGGTGGTGGTGAGTGAGTGGGTGGACACAGGAGAGGAAAGGAAGTGGTCGGTCGGTCGTCAGCAGAGGAATACAACAGCAGCTCCCGTCCGTTCTTGAGGCGGTTCCAAGAGGCGGTTCCAGGAGGCGGAGTGAGGCGCAGCGGGATCCTATCGAACCCTGTCAAGGTTTGGCTTAGCGCCTGTTATCATTGGCGAAAGGTCGGAATTCTGAGTAAGACCTTTGTCTCGAGTGACGTCAGCCATGGGGTCCGAAACACAAAAGGCTTTTTTTGTCTACTGTACACTGTACATAAATAACTACTTTCTTACTTTGACTTGGTCACCACAGTCACTTCCGAGACGAGATGGAACGCAGTACTTGAGCGTATCGCCATGTATGTATGTACACGAAGATGCCTGACGTGGTGCATTCATTCATCGATTCATCGTTTACGGGGTGCATGCCCCACATTCACCGGTCAGCTCGTGTTCGTATACGAGACACGAGACACAAAACACAAGACACAGGACGGCTGATGTCGCTAAACCGAGCCGGAATAGATGCTCTAGTACCTTGGTATTAATTATTCACTCGTTCATGACGTTGGTATTGGCCTTCATTTTGACCTTGACCAGACAACCAAGAATGACTTCTCGACCTAGCCAAGTATTCCAACCAAGAACAAGCCTGAGAAGATTCAGTATTTTATGGAAAATCGCTGGATGAAACATATTGTTACCAGGGGTGCGAGAAACATGCAAGCTCACATTGACTTGGTGCAGAATCCGAGAACCATGTAGAGAGCATCCATCGATTACTGACCGAGAAGATTTGGGATGGGTCGTTTTCATGTGTACGCAGCAAGCTAGCCACATGCGTGATAGAATGAAAAGTGAGAAGGATTAATTACACGAGGCAACCAATGCGGCTAGGTACATATTAGTGACATACGCTGTACATACAATCTCAACGAGAACCGTGAATTAAAGGCCACATGTCCCCAATGGCTATAGGAAATATGGGGTCGACTATAAGATCGACTTTAACTTTTCATGTTCAGAAAATAGTCAAATAGACATTGGCCGAGTATTGTCGAGGGCGTTCCACAGACGTGTGCCGTGATAATATAATTAATCAGCCGACTTAATAGATTTAGATTATCCTCAACATGGTCGTGCCACTGGTCGTGACAGTTATAGTGGCCCAACAAACCCTTTTAAACCTTCACCTCTACTGCATTTAGACATTTAGAATAGCGTATGAAATCATCACCTAATAATAGGTAATACTATATAGCTAACGTGTACCCCTTGATACTTAGCTTCTATGTTGTCGTTCCTTACGACACCATGGGCCACAAGACGTTGCTAATTGATGTACGTTCATCAAACACCTCCCAAACACATTTCTACTAATAACGCAATTCCGCAGCCAGCATACGAGCAATACATCAACCTTGCTCGTCTTCCAGCCGGTTCAACCGCATTTCAGCGACAGGATGATGGTAATATATTCATCCATCAAGGAGAACTCTTCTGCCGTGCTGCTTATGGTAACGGCGCTTTGTGTGGTGTAAGTTCTCTTCTAGACGTATCCATAACCTGAAAGTTCTAAACATGTTCAGCTGAAAGTTTCCACTAGAGGCAGTCTCATCACCCATGTTCGAAACCTTCACCCTGAATACTCTCTTGCTCCTGCTCACATTGGTCGATCGCCTTTAAAACGTCGACATGAGAGTCTCATCTTTATTCAAACTGTCATGGCTATCCATAACAGTATCATGAATCAGGAGCAAGAGCAAGAGCACGGACATGTTGAAGACATGCCTCTTATCAGAGAGTCCCCTTTCGAAGAATCTGCCATTGAGTCATCCAGGAAAGAGATAGAGATCCCTTCAACGGGGGTTGTCAAGCACGAATCAGCCACAGGTTCTCTTGATCCCATTCCGATCCCATCCATAGCATCATCTCCTGATCCCACTCCGATCCTATCCATGGCCTCATCTCCTGACCCCATTCCTATCTCATCCGTGGCATCATCTCCTACCCTATCTGCTATCCCGGAATCAGCCAATTCACCAGCTGAACACGGTTCACACGCATCTCGAGCAGATTCTGGTCCACCATTGCCTCCGCAATCTCCTTTGCCAAATCAGCAAAACCGACATGCCACACAAGTTATACCAATACCCTGCCCAAGACACAAGACGGCCAATCCCAAAACAGGAAGAGAGAAGGGAGATCCGAATTACAAGGAGTGCTTACGATACTTGAAATCAAAAGATATACCTACTCGTTGCCCTTGGTGCAAAGAAAGCAAATTTAGAAGTATGTTACCCTTTTAAAAACATGCTTTGACAACGTTATTCATATTGACATGATATTCTATTTTAGAATGCTGCTTCTTGGGACGATGTGCATCGAGGCGTTATTTCATATTTTGATATTGTGTATACTAAGTTCCTATGGAGGGATATGGGAGCTGGAAAGAGACGTTCGTGTGATCGAGTTGTAAAGAGTATTTGATCAGTGTCTTTTCTAATACCATGTAACAAAGGAGATTATATACCGCTCTATCAGAGCAGAAGAACGTCTGTCCGAAGATGCAAAGGATCACAAATCATCAGGTAAGCTTCGGATAGTCAGCCGACTTTGGTCATCTATCAAGCTTGCCTGGAAGCGTCGCGATGATCATACAGATCAGGTGAGCAACTCAGTTGTACGCGACGGTTCCAAATCATATAATAAGAATGAACTATTTGCAATCCCAACCTCGGAATACAATTCATCTATATGTTTATGAATAGACAGATTCAAAGCACAATATATCGTCGTTGTGGCATTTAGCACAAGATCCGTCAAGGGCAGGCAGAGTATAAATATCTTGAATATGTTTCGGTAAAGACCTCATTACCAATTAAATAAATATCGGTAAAAGAGACCACCAACCTTGACAGTTGACTCGCGGCTGTTGTTAAACACAAAGGGCCGTCAGGGAGCCAAGGGGAGCGCTGGCCCTCAGGGCTTGGTAGCGAGTGTAATTGTTTTTTGAAACACGTCCAGAACATTTCCTACGGCCGGGTGTCCTGCTGTCTTAGTGAATCTATTGCTCTCCGTATAGATCTGTCATTAGCGAGCCTTGGCGCGCGCTAGTACATCCATCTTTTCATCAAACTACACACGACGAATACACGAAATCCACAACAGTCATCTCCTTACTCGTGTAGGCAGCGCTCCTGGTGGTTTATACTCGAACCATATAACTCAATCCTTTTTCAGCAAGCTGCGAGAGGTGTCTCAGGGGAAATTGCGAGTGGGTTGACATGGCGCGCTAAGATCCAGCAGATGCTTCACGACTTCATGGTGTTCCCGCGAGATATGGTGCGGAAAAGCTTGTTTTTCACTTTCTCAAAATATGTCAAAAGACTCGTTCATGGTCCCATCAATCGTGGTCCATTCGCTCGACACAACCAACGAATCAACTGTTTCGATTGCAGACATAACAGTCCCGCTTCGTTTCCCCGAGGCTTAGTACGTGGCATTGCAACGCATGAGACCACAACTTCAAAGGGAACTTTTATCCCATCACCCGAACAACAAGCTATTGTGGAGCTATGCCGTACGCAGAATGTTATCGTCTCGGCTCGTCCCGGGGCAGGAAAGACAGCCACAGCTGAAGCCATTGTCGCCAATAATACGAACCGACCCATAGCTGTCATCACATACTCTAAGCGCCTGCAGATCGGTACATCCAGTCGACTGAACGCATATCCTTGGAGCGATATCTTCACGTTTCACGCAATGGCGGGCCGGCTGTTCAAGAATAATATTGTTGTGTACAATGACTCCATCCTGCATTCTTTGAGGAAACAGGCAGCTATGCCCGTTTGGACTGGTAAACCGTACGAGATCATCATCTTGGACGAGTTCCAGGATTGCACCGACGACCTGTTTTGGCTGACATGTGTATTTATATCTGCGGTCACCCATGCAGCCGGTGGCAGGGCTCCTCAGATCGTGATCCTTGGAGACGAACGTCAGGCCATCTATGGGTTCAGAGGCGCCGATGCTCGCTATCTAAGTCTTTCTTCCTCGATCATGGCCACCCTATCACCCTACCCGTGGCACCACTTAGCGCTCAGCAAGAGCTTTCGGCTTAGTCATGAAAACTCTGCCTTTGTCAATAAGGTGTTTCTCGGTGGCGAAGAATATATCGTTGGGTCCCACAGTGGTCCGAAACCAGTATACTTACATGTAGATATTTGGGACCATTGGAGCATCGCTCGGCACTTGGTGCCGCTAATACGGAATTACGGGCCTGAGCATACCGCCATAATCGCGCCCCATTTGCGTACAAACAGGCCACTTTCAAAACTGACAAATTACTTGTCTGGGAGCCACAGGATACCCATTGCTGCGCCTATCTCGGATGATATGCCGCTGGATGATCAAGTCATACATGGGAAAATATGTGTAACCACCTGCCACCAGTTTAAAGGAAATGAACGCAATCTGGTCATTGTCTATGGTGTAGACAACAGCTACTTTGATTTTCTTGCCCGAGATCTCCCAGACGATATATGTCCAAACACCACCTTTGTTGCACTCACTCGCGCATGCACGCAACTCGTCATAGTACATGATATGCGACATCCTCCAATGCCCTTCATCGACCATACGGAACTGTATAAAACAGTCAAATTCATCGACTTTTCTGGCAAAGGAAAGATACAAGCATCGACCCCCCCGGGTCGCCCACTGCAGACAGGCTTACTCCTCCCAGCCAATGTATATCCATCGGATTTGGCACGACATGTGCTCAACGAAACGATCGAAGACATATGCGCGAAACACCTCCAAATAAATGAGATCATGCCGAATTTCCCAAATGTACACCACATCAATGCCCCGGACGTAGTCCTCACCGACTCCACGCGAGATCACTATGAGGCTGTCAGCGATATTAATGGACTAGCGGTGGTGGCAGCGTACGAATATGCTCTACTAGGTACTCTTACCACACTGGGACGCAAAGCTCAAGTAGCACCAGATGCTTCCAACATTGAGAGACAAGCCATCTGGCTTTGTCGTGAAGCCTGTAAATACGAGGCCGAAATGTCAGGCTACAAATCCCGGCACATACAGATGGAGGGACATAGTTTCAACTGGCTTGTGCCTCATCTTGACCTAGCTAGGTACCGGCTCCAGGCGCAATTTCCCGAAAACGCAAAATTACACTTTGAAGTCGAGTTGGGGGAAAAGAGATTCAGTGTAGCTAATCCCTTGGGAGGAAATGACCAGGTTACTGACCTGAGGGGACGAGCAGACATTGTCCAGTATAGTGAAACGTTAGACCCATCCGCAGCAAAGTTGGACCAGAGGTCGAAGAAATCGGGAGTGCAGACAATCGACCTGGAAAACGTTTCACTTTGGGAGATCAAATTCGTTGCGAGCCTGTCTCTCGAGCATGCCATTCAGGCGTGTACCTACGCCTACCTGTGGTCCAACGAGCACAACCGAGACCTGCCTCCCCGAATCGTGCTTTTCAACGTCCGAGATGGGAGAAGATGGGACATTGTACCGCGAGATGGTGTAGCGAGCTTGAGAAGCGTAGTGGAAGAGACTTTGGTTGCGAAGTACTCGGCTAGAGATACGCCAACGACGGGTAGGTTCTTGAAAAAGTGTGCAAGAACAAAGGCAGAGGTGGAGCGGATACATAGACGACGATATAGAGGGATCTAATGCATCGGTATGAAGTATAGAATTTGGGTATGTAAAGATACTATTAGAATCTCACAGCCCCTGATGGGAAGGAACTGAGGGGTTGTACTTCGCTTCACTGCATCTGGTCACCACGAATGTTATCTGCGCATCATTTCCCTCCGTATGCAGCGGACAAGTCACTGCTACGCATCGTTCCTTGTAATCCAGATCTGGACGGTGAAGACTTCTCCATAGTGCCAGGGGATAGAAAAAACGAGGAACATTGCGGACTACGATGGACTCCTTTACAATATGGATGTTTCAGTTCGAAGACGCAATAGTCCAGAAGTATATAACGACACCATCCAACAACAACAACAACAACAACTTCTTCCTTCCCACTCACTGCTCCTGGGAATTCCAAACCGCTCTTCATCGTCCGATCGACGAGCTCGTTTCAGAACTCGATAATATTCATCAGTCATGCTTCAAAGTTAAATCCGCAACGGCCATGCATGATTGGGGAAAACCAGATGGACCATGGTGTGCTGTTTATTGGCTATGCTCTCGAGAAATATTTAAATTGATGTACCACAAACTACCGTTCTCGAAACTTGGCTGCGAAGGAACTAGGGATATGGTGGCTTTTATTTACCCGCTATATATATATATATATATATCATACCCCGTGGCCGCACACGCTCGCTCATATGGCCACTCGCCCTTCCCCCCCACCCCACCCCGCAATCGAGAAATCAAAGGCCGTCTAGCGGAATTCCGAGCACGAATGTAGTCAGCTCCCTACTATACCAAGGATCGACATTCTGAGGGGAAAGGTAATGCTGATACATGATGACAAAGTGGAGGAAGCGGTGTGGGCCATGCAATCGAGAGATGTTGTATGTATGGAACTTCTCCATGTAACATACGGATGGGATTTGTACCACGAGTTTTAGGAGACCTAGTGCATTTCGTGGGACCAGGGGTCCGGCATGGATTACATGGAAAAACACAAGCAGCAAGGTCGCAAGTGGCGACCTGCCGTACATGAAGTTTTATAGCGAGTAAAGAGTGGGGGGGCCTGTGAAAAGAAAAAGGGAGTCTACGTCAGAGAAGTAAGCACGATAGATGGATTTTTCCAAAGCCCTAAGAGCTCGTACTCGTCGTCATCGGTTTGTCATTTGTCGCTGAGCACTTTTTCCAATAACATATGAACTATCGATCGATGCGTACATAAGGAAAGGAAAGGATAATCCAAGTCATGCACTTGGCGTCTGCCATGACGCAGCAGAACATGTTTATTCCTTTGGCAAGACGAGGCACATCATGGACAATAATTCCAAATCGGCTATTCATCTGCAAGTCACAAGCTCAACAGCCTTGCCTGCTGATAATAGATCCACAGACTTGGCAAAACTCTAGAGCGACACATCCATGTGGTTTACCCCACAAAATACCGGCATTTAGGAATAGACACCCTGGTCTACCACCCGGGAACTGGATGTGCTTTAAACGAAGACCTGGTCTCGTTCTTTCTAATTAGTGCAAACCTAGGTAAGAGTGTTATCGTCCCTCATCTTCACCATGCTCGTTCCACTCATTTTTGTGCTGCTGTCTGCGTTCACTTTTGCATCTCCTGCAACCAAGAAGATTATAAGAAATGATGACATTCAAGAAAGAGCGACATTCTTCAACTCCTACTGGACGGACAACAAACCTAAAGTCACGTACAAGAATGGACCCGCGGGGCAATACAGCGTGACTTGGGATAGTACGGGTAACTTCGTTGGTGGGAAAGGTTGGAACCCTGGAAGTGCTAGCAAGTGAGTAATATCAACAAAGTAATATTGCCGACTTTCAACCAAGCTTCATTCATGGAAGCATTCTAGATTGACCTCGCTGACCCAATCCGCCTGCTTCTAGGGTCGTCAATTACACCGGCACCTATTCGCCCAACGGCTACTCCTACCTCGCAGTCTATGGTTGGACTACGAATCCGCTGATCGAATACTATATCATCGAATCGTTCCACCCCGACCACGATCCAGCTGCGCCCCCGGAAGGCGAGGACATGGGGAATGTGACTAGCGACGGCAGCTTGTATCTAATCCGGACCAAGATGCGCGTCAACAAACCGAGCATACAAGGCACAGCCACGTTTCGACAGATCTTCAGTGTCAGACAGGAGAAGAGAAGTACGGGTATGGTGACGGTGTCGACGCACTTGGATGCTTGGAAGGCAGCCGGATTGAAGACGGGAACGCACAATTATATGATACTAGCGACCGAGGGCATGAACAGCAGCGGAACGGCGGATATGACGGTTTACTAGGAAACTGAACTGGGGAGCCTTTTTGTCTTGTTGTCACCTTTTTATTCAATCGGATTACGGACCATGAGTACGAAAGTGTACTACTCATCTGGGCCTCCCGTCTCTTTCAAGTAATGAACAACTGTCTCGACCGGTTTCAAACCCATGTCGTTTGTACAACGGGAGTCCGTGAGGTGTCGCCTCTAGACAAATCTTCAATTTGTGCTTGTCCGCAAATCCGGTACCCGACTCGAGGCATCAACGATGCTGCACCTCGCCTTTGATGGCGTGGCAACGTGCCCAGATGTTCCAGTGCTTTGTTCCAACGTTGGCCCTTTACTTTACAATCACAATGCCAACAGACGAGGATATCTTGCACGTAATGATGATTATGCGCTCTTCGGGGCGGCGGCATATCTTCTTTCTCGCCTCAATTCATTTTCTCTTCCATGGATGGGCAGCACCATCTCCTTACTGATACCGACCGGCCAGTCGTCGATATACAAACTTGGAAAAATGCTCTTTGGTGACCTTCTCCCTCTCTTCGGCTCTGACACTTTTGCACAGCTGCGCCAGGGTTTCTCCCCTTTCAGCGCTTTTCCATAAATGCGTCTGGTGGAACTCTCCATGGCGAATAACTGATC
>MU005782.1:731400-757310 GCA_010093715.1 Pleomassaria siparia CBS 279.74
TTCTTATTCTTTATATTATTTCTACACGCGTCTGAAATTCTTAGCTATTTCTGCCTATTAGAGAAAGAGTTATTTAAGTTTAAAGTTGTGGCATTTTGTGACTTTGCTACTAAAGGCACGGGAGGTCTGCCCATGGCGCCATGGGCACCCTCTAGGCACCTCTGGGCAGCCTTTGGCGCCATGGGCACGACAGAGGCACGACCTGCCTTGCCTTTACTACGTAGGGCGCCCTTAGTAGTAAAGGCAGAGATAGGTCTAACCTGTGTCAGAATTGTATCAGCCCCTGGCACCTCTGATACCTCTGCCACCTTAGGCACGGTGTGGGCACGCTGTGGGCAGACCTTGGGCACGGAGGTCGCGAAACTTCTCCTGATGCAGAGATTTGGCAGAATTAGGCGTGGGTGGCAGGATTATGTAAGCGCGCTGTGGAGGCTCCTTTTTTTATTACCTAATATTACCCCTCCCCCAGCCAGAGCAAAAAACGACCTCTTGGCGCACAAGTTTATCTCAAGCACGAGCCAAATTTTGAACCTTTTTTAAAAAGGATAAGGCGCGTAATAAAAAGGAGCTGCCTAAACCTTTTAACCGCGTGCTAGAAAGGTATAGTGGGTTAATTGGGAGTGAGGACTTGGCAATCTGGAGGCCTTGTTATATTTTCATACCAAACAGACCCCTACTATGTACATATTATACAAAGTATGTAGTCAAACTCGCCCACCGAGTTTCTCCAATCAATTTTGTTAATTACCACAATCGTACAGAGTACTTGTTCAAGCCTGATGATTGGGAAGTCGGCCAAGCGCGCCATCGGTAACGCAGTTTTCAAGTAAACTCAATTAGCAGAAATGTAACTACGTTTGGTTTATTAGCAGGGTAAGGTAATTGATTAATTGTACATACATACATACGCGTGATTGCATATCAGTGTACATACAAACTGTGGCTGGTGCTTCTGGCAATCTGTCATCAGCCAAACGTTATGTAAGGCTAGATTTGGTGCTTAGAAATACGTTTTCTTGATAGTGTTGGAGTTGGCTTGAGAGCGTCAATTCATTGCATATATTAGGTGAAAGAGTTCAACTATGTGGTTATTATAACTGCGTTCATGAATTGATTGTATGTGGTCTAATTAATCGGTGTCCTGATTATCCTTCACCTTATCTTGCACCTGCCACCCACCAGGGAAGCTCTGCTGCACGTGACCTTATCAGTATTGGCGCGTACCCACGAAAACGATTGTATCAATCAATACAGCAAGTGATATCAGTTCCAAGACCAAAAGAAAAGAAAAAAACGATATTTTGAACCTCATTAACATAAACCCTTTTCTGCCAGACGCGTGGAGTAGTACATGCCGTTTTCAACCCAATGCCTCTCCACTGTTGGAAAACACGGATCCCCAAGTTCAGACGTCTAATAACTCGTGCAACGTACGCAGTCCAAGGCCATTCATCTGGCTACCCCTGCCATTTGGTCCTTTTCTGTCGGAACATACTGACCATGCCAATGGGCAACAGGCCAGGGTCCACGACCCTCAGTCCACCAAACCTCTCGACCATTTCAGGGCCATACATCTGCGCAACCCACTTCCAGTAAGGTTTCATAGCGCCCCAGCTTGCTGTGATACCACTCGCATTGCTTTGCCCTTGGAGTTGCTTCAACGCTTGCGACACCTGCACACTCAAACTCACACTCTCCTCCTTTGGCCTCCTCAGTAACTCGGTGTAAACATGGATCAGATTTGCGGCCCCAATGCGATTGAATTCTTCACGATAGCGGACATATTCTTCAAAAGGAAAGAAGGTGGCGGGGTTGGAGGGCTTGAATTTTGCATCTTCGTTGCCGTAGCGCAGGCGTTGGATGCCGCCGGAATCGAATCTGCGCTTGAGATTTTCATAATCCTGCTGCTCCTGCTCCTCGAATTCATCCATCAAATCGTGCGCGTTCTCCTTGACGGCTTCGCGGATTTGGAGTAAGCCGACAAAGGGCGACTTGAGATCCAAACCGCCCAGTTGGACGGGAAAGAAGAGAAAGCCATCAGGAATGTCATCAACGCCAAAGCGCTCTTTCAGTGTATTCTTGAGGTACTGCACTACGTTTCCGCCTTGGAATATGCTTTCTTGGATGCGGCGATGGGTAGCAAGCATCTTATCCACATGCTCCCGTCCGAAGCAATTAGCTGCTTTGCCGAAGTTTGACGAAAAGAAGGTGGCAGCATACGAGTTCCAGGCTTGGATCCAGTCAATCACACTCTTCGATTTAGACTGGAGCTGTTTACGGAGCTCTTCGACGTGCGAGTCAACCATCTTTTGGTCTATCTCAAAGGTGCCATCTGTGGGATCGAGATACAGGAAACCCCAGCGAATCTCACCTTCAGGAAGCCGTTCATCGACATGAACCTCCTGTCCGCCATGGGCGACGCGCACGCTTCCAGTCTTCTTTTCGCTCAAGTTTACGCTTATGGCTTCGGTGAATTGGAGCACGCTGGCCCATGCTGTGGCGCACTTCTCGTAATCTGCAGACCAGAACCAGAAGTCATCGTACATGCGATAAAGCAATGCACCGTCCGTGGATTGATTGACTGAAAAGTCTAGGCAGAACAAAAGGACTTCGCCAAAGACATCACTGAGCGCGTGCGAGCCTGGGGTACCACGGCGACGAGGGCGAGGTGTGGTTGAATCATCATCATCATCATCCGTGAACTTCAGTGGAGCCTCTAGAAAGGTCTTAAAAAATACCTGCCATTTCTCGGATACTCCAAAGAAGGCCAGCACTGCCAGCACGGATTCATGTGGCAAGAGAGGGTTCCAAGATTCGAAAACAGACCGGAAGCACGTAATCTCGCCGTGAAGTCGGGTGTTGATCACAATCTCTGTAGATAGTAGGTGAAGAAGACCTTGCTTTGCTTGCATTGGCTTCTTGGCTTGATTCGGATCCCAGGAGTCGGAGTCGGCGTCGGCGCCTCCTGTATAGATCTCATTTGGTTCGACATCCTCATCATCCAAATCCATGTCCAAACCTGGTCGCATGTCTTTGTTGTAATTAGTCATCTGATTCTGAGCCATCATAGGCTGCTGAGCCATCATGGATTGTTGAGCCATTATCGGCTGCTGAGACAACATATGTTGCTGCATCCGCATCTGCTGCTGTTGCTGCTGCCGCTGCAGCATTGTCATGCGCCGTTGTACAGACTCCTGTTGTACAGACTGCTGTTGTAGGCCAGAAACGTCACGATCCCTATCCTCACCTTGCCTCCTTCGCTTGTTGGAAGGCCCAGCAAAGTCACCCTGCCCGACAAAGTTATCGAATGTTGCCTCCTCTTCTCCCTCCTGGAACTCTATTCGTTGCGATTCATGGTCCAACAACTGGCTCACAAAGTATTGTTTCTGGTGAGCCTTACTGCGCTTCTGTTGGAGATTCGGCGGGGCGTAAATGCCTTGTGGTCCTAGGTAATAAACTCGTCGCTTTCGGTCAACCGTTGCAACTTCGGCTTGATTTGACTTCCACACTTCGGTGCGCAAAGCTAGAAAGGATGCCTTGAAGAAAACGGACCATTTGACGCCGATATAGTGGAGGAAGATGGCTTGCAGCAAGTCCTCGTGCATATGGATGCTATAAGTGCCGTTGAGCTTACGGCGCTGTTCCACCGGGACATGATGGCCCCAAGACCATCGGCCGATTGCAGACATTCGCATGTTCAGTACATCGGCGACTTCTGTCAAGATAATCTCGTTGGTTAAGAAATCCTTGAGAACCTCGCGCTTGTCATTACTGAGAAGATCGGAGGCTTGTAGACCTTGGATGACCCAGCGAAGGGTAGAGACGCTGAACTGCGAGCTGCCAGTCAAATCGTTCTGAAACTGCTCCACCTTACTGTGTAGGTTCTGGATGGCAGTCGAGATTGCCTTCTTCGAGGTGAACAAGGTTTGCAGGTAATTGATCAAATTTGGTACGTCGACCTTTGCGGGTTCGAAAACGCTCTTCTCCCACTCCCTTCGAGCCTCGAGCTTCTTGGCTCCAGGGAGTTCTTCAAACGTCTCCAACATTTCAATGTCCCCATCGGCAGAAGTGATTTTCTCGGACGACAGCCACTCGGTGACCAATTTGCCATAGAGATCCGCATATTGATACTTGGAGGACTGCACAGCCAGATACTGAAGCAGCGATTTCTCCCAGTCTTGGAGAACCTTTGGCGAGACGGAGGGATCGTAACGGGCCTGCTCTAGGAAGCGATCGAGGTTTTTGAGATCTGTCTCGAGACGCTTATTCGAAGTGCCCCCTGAAACAACGCGACCAAGTTTGCCATCTTGTTTGTTTTTGCGAATGGCTGTTTTGACTCCAAGACAGGACTTTGTCCCATCGACGAGTAAAAAGAGGCGCTTGAGGGGGTCGGGCTCGGCTTGCACAACGCCGAGCAAGGTCGAGTATTGTTCTTCGTAGGAAATCCGTTGCTTGGCGAGCTCCTCCAACTTAGTCGTAGTGATCGTCTGGAGTGTCTCCGAGAACACACTTCCGGAAGCCATTAGGTGAAGCTTTTAGCCAGATGATCAAGGCGGATGGAAATGGGTATGGCTAGCGCAACGCCTGAAACGCGGCGATGTCAGCGCCGTTGAAGGTAGATATTCTAGCCGGGCAGGGTATGAGGAATGTGATATAATAAAAAATATATTTTCCAGGGCAGTGACGATGAGCTTTTATAGAAAAGTCGCACAAGCTCTGGGCAAAGCTATGAGCAGGCAACAAGCATACGGCTTGACGACGACCCCGCCCCCTCACGGGAAGAGGCCGCCTTCAGTAAGCAATGTAATTGCACACTTAGTTCAAGGAAGTTCTGAGGGTAGTGCTGAGGTAAGGGGAGTTGTAATAATAGGTGAGCCCCTATATAGAATCCTCAGACTATGCCCTTAGCTCCGGGAATGCTCCAACGCTGCACTAGAACTCATCTACCTTTCAGACACATATATATATAGCTCTGTAGCGGCGATTTCTTCCAAAGACTGGTTAATGCAATAGATTAGCAACGTTGGAGGGATCTTGATTAAGGCCTATTAACTCAACACCCAGGTAGAATAGGCATCAATCTTCGCATGACCTTCGTGTGTCTAAAAGGAGTAATTCTATTACTGCTGAGAATTAGGCCCCCAACCCCCTGAACTGAACATCAATTGCTTGTTTGTTTCTCGCTCTGCAATAATACACAAAATTCGTTAATATAGGCGTTTATATAGGGTAGTTGTAGGACGATTAGGTCTAAGACCAAAAGTTCAATAGAGCTGGAAGGACTTGGAACTACGGAGATATATATATAGCTTGGAGGAAGGATAACCGAGTTTCTGCACGATGCCAGAGCATTGTTGGAGCGTCGAAGGCATAGTTCAAGGATTCTAGAGGGGCTCACCTATTATAGTAATACAGTCTTAACCTACCAATTGTAAATTGATTGCCAGTTCTAACTCTAGAAAGCAAGGAAAATAATTGGTTGTTCAAAACAACGCTAGCGAGCAATAAGAGCGATAGATGTGATTAGCTGTTCAAAGTTAAAAAGACAGGTAACGTGACGTTGGGGAAATTAATGTTTTTGCCAATAATTACCTGTCCAACTTCTTGATAGATATTTACGCTTGATAGATACTGCCTTTTAATAGACTTTGCTTTCTAATAGATATTGATAGATGGATATTGATAGATAGATAAGTAATTATAAATTGTAAAATCCTGGCTTTCAACCCCCCTCGCAGGGTTCGTTTACAACCTAACCAAATATACTACTTGTTATTCTTCTCAATTGACAACGCGACATAGGCAAATTTGCGAAAAAGAAAGCATTTGGCGGGGGAATCATGTGTGAAAGAACTTCCCAATGGTGCCAACCCAACTTGTCGATTTTTGCACCTAACAAATCTTCTTGCTTGAATCCGTGCCATTGCCACATCACCGCGACTGCATACTCAAACCGAGTTGCCATGCGAGACAGTGAAAAGAGTTTGTGAACACGCTGTCGAAGATAAAGCACTATCGATCCTGATTCGATTAACTCCTCTGTCGATACGCCGATACAAAATGGGTTCAGACGTACCTCCGCAGATGCTAAAATCGACAAAGATGTTCAGTATGCTGTTAATTTGGCCTTTCTCAAAGTATGGCACTGAAAGCAGATAAACCCGCATCTTCCTATGCCCGAGTCCGTACCTGATGCCAATCTTGGATGGCTGATTGAGTTCATAAGAAGACCCTTAGCCCGCTATGCTAAAACCGAATGTTCTCCATCCCTACTAACAATTACAGCAGGAACATGCAAAGTCGAACTATTTTGTCCAGGGTTCAGTAGCCTGCTCACAGCTTGACCTTCTTCGCCGGTTTCTCGTCACCGGTTTCGCGGGCGCGCTTGAAGATGCTCTGACTCTTCATTTTGCCCATCCCAGTCTTATTCGCTGGAAGTGCTTTAGGCTTCAACCCAAAACTGATTTTCACAGGGGCTGCCGCCTCAGTCTTTTGTGCCTCTCCTCCCCCGTCCACTTTCACGTCGTCACTATCGGACCCTTTCTCTTCCTTGGGCGGTGTCTGTAGGCCCTTCTGTGCGTTCTTCGCCTCCATGATCTTTGCCTTTGCCTCGGCTTCGACTTTAGCCCTCTGCGCCATGCGCTTCAGCATCTTCTCCTCTCCCGCGCCATTCTTTGCCTCCGCCAGCTCCTGTGCCTTGATGTCCTCCCTCCTCTGGAGAGCTTGTATGCTCGTGTCGCGCCACGCGATGCAAAGCCCGTCTTTTTCGTCTTCCTTAACATTCACGATTCCCTCCCTGCCGAGATGTTTCACGAACTCGGTCAGACTTGCCCATTTTGTCGCATTCATATGTATATGTTCCTTATCGCGGATGTACTCGTTGTAGAAGCGGTTTGCGCTAATGTATTTCTCGCCGTGTGCAGTACGTAGGAGTGAGACGAAGTCACGTTGGAAGTCGTTGCTGAAGCCTTGGATGAACTTGCGCGGGTCCTCGCCAACGGTCTGGATCTGGCGGATGTGCGATTCGCTCTGTGTATGACATTTAAAGCCATTGGCATCCCGGCACTGCTTCTCGCAGGCCTGGCACCACCATCGAAGGCGCTGGAGTCCTTTCGATTTCATCTTGTTAGCGACATCCTTCGTGCTGCCGAACTCGGCTTTTGGCATGATGGCGGTTGTGAGAGTGAGTTATTCGCAGGTCTCGAAAGATGTTGTTGGCTGATGTAGCAGGAGAGGGTTGTCAAGGGTAGGCTTTTGCGAGTGGTAGTGGAGTGTATGCGTGAGAATGAGAAAGTGGTTTGGGGGAATGGTTAAACAAGCGCCACCGGGCACTTGCATGGTACGTGCGTAACGCGCTATTGTAATCCTTGGTGACGCTAAGGTTTTCGCCGCGGCCATGCCCGAGAAAATAAATCGTCCAGTCCTCCACTTCACCACAACGCGCCTACGCCTCTACGCATACGACGATGCCTTCGACACATAATGCGGAGAAGCCTTGGGACACCGATGATGTTGACAAATGGAAGGTGGACAAATTCGGTCCCGAGGACAATATAGGTGGTTCGTAACCGCGCAGTTCATTACACTCAAGAGTGATTTGACCACTCTTCTCTCTACAGGCTGACTGTTAGATCTTTAGGACCGTTGCTTGAAGAGTCGAGTTTTAGCAGTGAGTTACCAATATCCACCTTACCTTCTCAGTTACTAATGCAGAACAGCACTCTTTCCCAAATATCGCGAAATGTACCTAAAGGGAGCTTGGCCTGTCGTAACGAAATGCCTTGAGAAATACGGTATAAGCTGTACTCTCGATTTGATTGAGGGTTCAATGACAGTCTCAACCACCCTCAAAACATTCGAGTAAGTTGCATTCGAAGACTGAGGTTGCATGTCCAAGACTAATAAACAAAAGTCCGGCAGCAATATTAAAAGCTCGCGACTTGATAAAGCTCCTCGCCCGAAGTGTGAGTCACGTCTTTCCGCGCTCAATATCTAGCGGTGTTCATCATCCTACAATTTCGACGAGCTATGCTGACCTCGTACCCTGCCTCAGGTGCCAGCTCCTCAAGCCGTGAAGATAATGGAGGACGAAGTCGCTTGCGATGTGATCAAGATAAGGAACCTGGTTGGGAATAAAGAGCGATTCGTAAAGCGAAGGCAGCGGATATTGGGGCCACAGGGCTCGACACTCAAGGCACTTGAACTGCTCACCGGTAAGCAATACGTGTGGGACACGAACTGCATCTGGCAAAGTCTATTGAGGATCGTACCGGTCTACATGGTCACCGATACTTGTGCCAGCGTCTCCTCCCTTCTAGTCCCCTCGGCTTCAAAATATCTTGCTAACCTTGTTGCCCCCGCTTAACAGAATGTTATATTTTGGGTAAGTCCAATGCCATTTCCGTTCTACCAATGTGATTTGTTGAGCTTGTTGCTAACACATCACAGTCCAAGGAAACACTGTCGCAACTATGGGTACGTGTTCTCTACTCCTCCCGCATTCCCTACATCGGACGGAGCTGTGGACGTTGGAGCATATATCAACACCACCAATATTCCAAGTAGAGAGATGCTAGACGTCCCTCTATTCGCAAGTCCACCGCCAACGTTCTCCCCTTCTTCGGCCTGTTCATGACAGGCGCCACCCGCCCAGCGACTTGCTCTCTTGTGCCATCACAGCTGCCATCAACTCTACAGGAATCGCTGACCAACAGTTTCTAGGCCCATATAAAGGTCTTAAAACGCTCAGACGCATCATCGAAGGTTCGTACCCACATTAGCTCTCCACGGATGTATTGCTCACATATCTAGATACCATGGCCAACATACATCCGATCTATGCGATCAAAGAACTGATGATCCGCAAGGAATTGGCTAAGGACGAGGCGTTGAAAAACGAGAATTGGGTATGTCACGTATAAATTCTTTCTCTCCGCCCCCTTCATCTCCATGCTGATACGTCATATACAGGATCGCTTTCTGCCAAACTTTCGCAAACGAACACTCAGCAAGAGGAGGGTACCGCACAAGGTCAACGACAAGACGAAGAAGGTCTACACGCCATTCCCGCCCCCGCAAGAGAAGAGCAAGGTTGACCTGCAGATCGAGAGCGGAGAATACTTCTTAGGCAAGCAAGCGCGGGAACGCAAGGAGAGAGAGGAGCGAGATGCCAAGATGAAGGACAAAATGGAGAAGAAGCGGAAGGAGCGGATATCGGAATACGTCGCGCCCAAGGAGGACGAAGGAAAAGAGAAGGAAAAGAAGAAGCGGAAGCGGGACGATGGCGAGGAGAAGGAGAAGAAAAAGAAGAAGAAGAAGCCAGAGGTAGAGGCAGGTACGGATGGCGACGTGACGACGGGCAATCCGGGCGATCGGGTGCGCTTCTAAAATTGTGGCAACATGTAACGGCGTTAGTGTGGCATGCTTGACAGCTGTAGCTTGGATTCCTGACTCTTCAATTTGTGTCAATATACCCTGTTTATTATCTTATTCTACTACATACTCGTAGTCGTCTTCGATGCCCAGTCTTTGGAACAAGGACAGACGAGGTTACTAAGCATTTGCGCTAAAAATAGTATGGTCTATTCTACATGTCACGTCTTCTGTCTCATCGACCAGTCGCTCAAAATGTCAACGCCATCCCTCGAAATATCATTTCCTTGTGGCCTTATTTCATGACTGTGTTTTGTTGACTATTATCGTAGAAGTTATGATGTCAGGTGTATCAGCTACAGTTTTGTTTCTTTTCTTCGTCATTTCATCCGCGTCATGCACTGTCAGAGTTCTGTCTCGACAATGTTGGTATGAATCTCCTCTCATTTCCGTCTCGCTCTCAACGTCGAGTGATGGCATTTCGGAATTAGTGGACAGTTACGGATTCAACGCGCTATCCAGGAAAACGAGCCAAACGAAAGTGGGTACACAGTACGCACCATGGTCGCACCCACCAGTTTGCACCGAGGTCCTCCAGGGGTTGAGAAGTAAGCTCTGTGTCTACACGAATGCTGCCTTTAGCAACGGTCGAGGGATATCCATATTCACGACCCCCAAAGTTGCCCAAGAATTTGCAAGTCTACCACCTTTCCAAAACGCTACAGCCATGGACAAAATCAACGTATTTTCCGGGGCCTGGTACACTCAAGAGCTTCCCGGAAAGGGGGTGGGTATGCTCGCAAGAAAGACACTCAAGTTTGGCGATGGCGTGACTGCTCATACGCCAGCCCTCCTTGCATATCTCGAAGGCGAATTGCCAACCTTGCAGAGAGAGAAGTACTTCCGCATTGCTGTGTCTCAGTTGCCTGATGCAACGCGAGATGCCTTCTTACAGCTCACTACTGTTTATGGAGATGAAAGAATTCGCGTTCAGGACATTGTGAAGGCGAATACATTTCAGCTCGAGGTTGGGGGCCAGAACCATCTGGCCGTGTTCCCAGAAACTTCGAGACTTAATCACGCGTGTGCCCCAAAGTATGTTTGTGTCCTTATCTGATAAATGTAGGTACTCGGCTTACTTGTGTAGTGCACAATATCATCTAAACCCGAAGCTGCTGACGCACTACGTGCGTGCTACGAGACCCATTGCACTAGGAGAAGAAATCACAATATCATGTACGTCAGCCAGGGAGTATGCTATTAGCAACAGGAAGCTCACCATTGAAGATACATCTCCCCTAGAGCCAACTGAGATGCGCCAACAACATCTCCAATCTGGCTTTCACTTCACCTGCACATGTCCGCGTTGCACGTCTAAGGGTACCGACGCCACTCTCAGTAAAATGTTCGCGATGCAAGCGTCTCTCAACGACTGGTCCGTCACATCCGACGGGACCCCAAAATTAGCCGAAGAGCTCCTTCAACTTTACCGCCAAGAAGGGCTTGAGGGATTCATGGATGTGCCATACGGCTTTGCGGCGCTAGCGTACAACGCTGTAGGGAATAGCAAGAAGGCAGTGACATATGCCGAGAAAGCGGAAGAGGCCATACTAATGAAAGATGGAGTTTGGAGTCCGAATCTAAGGATCTGGGAGGAGGTTATGGGGAATGCGAAAGGGCACTGGAGTTACAAGAGGAGGACCTAAGGTGTCTGCATATAAAGAGGGAGGGCATTCTAATCGAGACAACCCAAAACATGGCTGGAACTACAGATTCAATCGATTCTACACCGTCTTTGCTGTCTTCCCACAACAGCCTCCGTAATCAGCACAAGAAAAGAATAACCCGGCCTTTTTTTTTCTCAAATGGACTTCTTCGTAATATGCATACCCCATAATGTTCCCCAACGAACGTGTGTTCAGACACGCATCTTGACATCAGTCCAATATGCAATTTTCCCGAGACCCCTGCCCCAGCCCGCCTTCGCCTCCAACCGTAATCCAGCTCGCAGCTTTCATCCATATCGTTAGAGTGCGACGGATACGAGTTTTGTACTACGACAATTTACCTGTCGAGTAGGACGATGCCGATCGCCTTGTCCTATGTGAAGCTATTATGCGCTGGGGAAAGAAGGTGGAAGCCACTGTGCGATTTACCTTTGTATAGACTCGTCTGTTTGATTGTGACGTTGCGAGACTGCATGTATTGACTATATAAGTAAAGCATCTCAACCCATTTTATCTATCTCGGGAACTTGTCACCTGTTGCAGATTCATCTGGTTGCGAATTAGTACCTTTGTTGGGAATCCTTTCATCCCAGGTGGGTGCCACCTCGTAGTTACACCTCTTCGCCCTACCACACAACTATCAAATCTCCCCTATCAACTCTCGACTCCTCCATCGTTATGGCTTCTCCGACCGTCTTCTTCTCCTTCCTCTGGCTCCTTTGCCTCACCCTCGCAGCACCCCAGGTCACCGTCACAGTCTGGCCGCCCGGACCCTCGCTCCCCACCGTGTGCGATGTTTCCAGCGACAACTTTCCCTGCCCGTACGGATACATATGTAGTCCTCAAGTCACCCGCTACTGTCCCGAGCTCGAAGCAGGCGAGACGTGCGGATACTGTTCTTCCATTGCACCACCACCATCTACTACTCCAACACCACAGCCACAGACCACGTCTACGGCAACGGCAACGGCAACGGCAACGACAAAATACTGTCATGATGGCTCCATCGACTACAGACACATGTGTCACACAACCACGAGCATCATCAAAATCAGCACATCGACAACAACTGTCCGCTGTCCGGATGGGTTCACGCACGATTACCGATTCGCGTGTCGCACGGCAACGACTGTGAAAGTCAGTACATCGACATTCTCGTCTTCGTCCGGTGGGGGCTTGATCATCCCTTCATTCACCCCTACGCCAACAGCCATTTGCTCGCCTGGATCGACGACCGATTACAGAGGCAGATGCTGGGCTACACCTACACCTCCCCTTTTGAAGTTGGAGTGAATTGGGGCACGGATTATCGAGGGAAGATGTATGCTTGCTTTGCGCCGCGACACACGGAATCATGGTTGAATAATGCATATCATTGCTGCTGCTGCTGCATTCATTTATTTGATTTAAATTCCTCCATCTATACACCCCAGTCCAAACGTAGTTCCTACATCTTGCCAGTTCTGGTGGCTGGACGCAGAACATCCATGTACATACATGAGATAAATGTGCCGCCCCTCGTAGCTTTGTTTCAGTCCTTTCGTTGATCAATTACTTCATCCACTGCTTCGAGACATCATCGTCCACACCCCTGACCAAGACATGCACGTGTTCCAAACTCGTCACACTCTGCAGATTCGTCGTATTCTTGAACCACATTACCTTGTCACCGTCACGCACCTCGCCCACCTTGTTCCTAAACTCCCTATCGACAAAATCCTCCACCAGTCTTCGTCCCTCCGTCGTCAACGCGCCCTCGCTATCGACCGGGAGCGGCTGCTTGGACCAAACAACGATATGCTTGATTCCAGGCGTCACCGCATACGTCCAGTCGTTGCTGATGATTGTGTAATCCGCTGCATCGGCGAAAGGCGTCTGATTCGCGACTGCGAACTTGAAGACGCCGGTTTCGGTCAGGGGTTTCCAGAATAGCCTCTGCTTGAGCAGATAGTGCGTAGCGGATCCGTATCTGGCTTTTACGTGCGCACTCCACGCGAGGTATGCTTTCAGGAAACTGGGCCAGCGTTTCAGCTCGTCGAGTTCGCCGATGCTGATCAGGTGGTCTAGGTTCTCCCATGTATGAGGCGTGAATTCCGCGTCCGTGATGCTGAGCTGGTGCCAATCGACTGCCGTCAGGGCGAAGGGGGGATTGTCGCGTTCAAAGGGAAGCGCCGTGGGGTCCGGGTTGTCCGTCCATGTTTTTTGAAATGTGGCTGGGTGGGATTCCGTGTCTATCGCTGACTCGGACATGATATGATGATGATGATGATGATGATGATGGGGGCAGTCGGACGCGTGAAGACGAAAGAAATTCCTGGGGGGCTTTTTGCTCGTCGAGAGGGATTATTATGTCGACCTTGAGCTGGCGAAACCTGATTGCATGTGGCGTGTCCGAGAGGTGGTTATGGAAAACGGTGGTGACACCAAGAGAAGAGAAGGTACGCACGCCTTCCGCCCTTTTTATATATCTCGATCCTTGTCAGTGCAGCTGCAGTGCAGCTGCAGTGCAGTGCAGGAGATAAATGGGGTATTCTGACACCACTGACAGAAAAGGAATGTATCAATTACATTAACAAATGGAAATTCACACCTGGTACATCCATCCATGGGACTGACCAAGACAAATTTGACAAAAAAACGAGTTTGTGATAAATATTTCCAAATTAAACCACAATCTATATGGAGGTGTCAGTCGTCGTCCAAACGAAGATGTGAGTATTGAATTAGTGGGGGTGATAATATATGTACCGTACTGTATGTATGCTCATCGATACGATACGATACGAGCGGCGGATAATATGCCAAAGGCGGAGAAAGAGCCGTCGACCCCCCCCCCCCCCCCCCCCCCCCCCCCCCCTGGAAGCAGCTTATGGATAGATAACCACGTGATAGCCACGTGATAGACCTCGAAACTCTGGATCATGATTCAAGTTTCAAACAAACCACAATGCCCCATCATCATCATGACTGACTGACAACCTATCGATTTTTTCACTACGCCAAAGGATCTCTCTCTCTCTTGATCGATCAAGCATATACAGTTCTCATCCTATCTATACGTTCGTTCCCCTGAGTGATGAAACATCGAGTACATACGAACATGCGTTGTATATTAACCTTCAATCTTACATGTACGAACTCGCTTCCTGATTAATGACTGGACACGGGCGTTACAGCGGTATGTATGCGCAAAGAAGGCGTATAATTGTCTCTTGCAAGTCAGTCGTTCTTCCCTTGCCTCTTTAATAAGACAGTTTCCACGCTCATGCTCTTCGAAAGATTGACGTTGACCATCATGTCATCATTTGGGGGGGGGGGCGTCAAGCCCTCTTTACCCCACTCCCTAACCTCATAGATCTCGAAGCCAACAACACGGGACCATCCATGAGTGCACGCGCAAAGGAGAGAAAGCTTCCTGCATCTCCTTGTTAGTCTCAGGGAAGGTGAAGTAAGTTATTGAATATTCTAGTTGGTGAGAGGACGTGAGGAGCGTCTATGCCGTGTATAGTGGCGAGGGAGGAGCATGGAGTGTCAGTATGGCGCAAGCGCTATTTGAGTAGAATGAGAGAGACATCAACAGAAGAGCATCTGGACCAGATTCGGAGCCATAACCATGAGAATTATTATCTACAAACAGCCGCGCGTGCGTATGGGGACTAGGTGTCCACCCGCACTCTATCTAATATCTACCATTATACTAATCGTGTCATCAAAATCATAACCATATCCCTCCCCGGCGTCATCGTAAGAGGACATCATCATGACAAGCCGTGATACACCCGCGTGTATCGTGACCATGACAGCGGAACTGGGAAAAGCGCAATCAGGTATCTCGTACAAGCGCAACCAAACAACCGTGCAATGCCAGAAGCCAAAACCGTGCCCAAGGGTATAATCTTTTCCTCCCCTTCTCGCCCTCTTCTTCCAACAATCAATCCTCCTCTTTTGTATTATTAATCAAGCATCTTTGTAGTAGCTGTTGACAACATCCTGCCCAGCCCTGATGGCCCACTCCACCGTCTCCATGCCGTTTAGACCACTGGCCCAATAGGTCTTCTTGCTCCCCTGTAATTTGTTCATCCTGGTATACGCACCATCTCTCAATGGCTGGCTATCGAAATGAGGAAAGTAATCCCACTTTCTAAAGGCACGAATGTCGGTGTTGTTCAGAGGGACCGATAGCGCGGTTGCGTTGCGCGGGTCCTTGTTGATCTTGGACAATGTCTCTTGGAGGAGCGCCCGTGCAGAAGCCTCGGATTCGAACTCGCGATATGGGCCCCACGACCAGGAGGTGGAGATGTCAGATTCGTTGCTAAGGCGTAGGACAGCCACAGGTTCGCCATCGTCGGGGGGCGGGACCGATTCATTCTTGGAGCTTGCAATGTACGATACTCCAAAGGGTAGCTTGAACTTGACAGCCGAGGAGAAGTAGTTGTGTACGCCGGTGTATTTGAAAACATTATACTCGGCTTCAGAAAGATCGAGACCTGCGCGTTCCAAATTCTCAATAGTCGGTGGCAGGGCGAAAATGATGGACGAGCATTCTTGCTTCTTCCACGAGTAGAAGCTTTTGTTGTTGGCCTTGGTGTACTTTACGACCGGATTCTTTCCTGTGCGGTCAATGCAACGCACTTCGGCGTTGAGACGGATGTCTTGTTTGCAGGCAGCCTTCTTGGTCCACTCGACCCAGACTTTGTGAAAGTCGGTGTAATAGACGTTGTGTTGGCCAATGAAACCAGTTAGCAGATCCGGAGTGATGTATTGTAGAATATAGAGCTGGTCGCGTGTCAGTACCTGCATCAAACACCAAGGATGGGCAATGTCAACATACCGCCGGCACGACTCTGATATCACCATATCCATAAAGCGCCAAGGGATTGACGAGCAAGACAGGTAGCGCGGTGAAGTTATTTGCCTTGAACCATTCCACGCCGGACACGGTCAGATTGTCTGGGATGCCTTTCTGTTCCTGCATTAGCCGACGGTTGCGACTAAATCTCCAAAGCATCGTACCTTGTAACCGACTACGCTGATGGGCGCAAACTGCTCATTCCATATCTTGATGTATCGGGGAATCTCGGCTGCGACAGCTTGGAGGGACAGTCCAGATAGCGGAGGCACTGATTCGGTAATACCCGTGGTTTCGTTGAATTGGAATTGTTCTCTAGCGCCGGCCAATCTGAATTCTTCAATGGAGACTCCGGAGGTTTCGACAACCTTTACGGTTTCTACGTAGCTCGCGTTGGAGAAGAATGCGGCCCCGAGGGGGTGGAAGATGCCTCTGGAGTGGATGGTCAGTGGCGTTCATGGCGCTCGGCATGTCAACGCTGCTGTTGTGCAACACTCACTCTTCATCATAGTACGCCTGGCACTTGCCTCCGACAGCTGGCTGCTTCTCGAATACAACTGCGTCGATGCCCTTGTTTTGCAGCTTTCCGGCTGCAGTCAAGCCTGCTGGGCCAGCGCCGATGATGCACACTGGCGGCGCTTTCGTATGTCGTGAGTTTAACGTTGGTAAAGCTGATGCTGTGAGCGAAAAGGTGGTGAGTATTTGGAGCACAAGGAAGACCTTGATAGAGAAACTCATGGCGAAAAAATGGTCAATTGGTAGTGAGGGCTACAAAGGTACGTGGCGACGTATCGCCGGCTTATAATTGTTTTTGCGGGCATGATCCGAGTTCCCTACGATCTACTTGTTGCCTTGGGACGGCCATGAACTGGCCGTAGGCTGCACGGTGCGTTGGCAATGATTCGGGACGAGAGGCGCTAGCCACCGGCTTTTGGTACAGCCTCAAGGCCGGCAAGGGCTCCATCAAGCGAGGAGAGACCGGAAAAGGGACCGTTGGGGGACAGCTACGAGGGGAAAGGGCAGAAGACGATGGTGCGCGGCGGTGGTTGTCGCGACGATGACGTCTGGGGGCTATACTCTTTTCAAGATTAATTTTCCCCTGGCCTGTTAGTCGCCCGGACGACGGCAAAACAAATTGTTTGCTCCTGTGTAGCGTTTAATTAACCTTGGGGGGGTGTACGAGGCGGTAACAAACGACGAGCGGCTCGAGTGCGAAGAGCTCCAGGGCGAGTTGAACAACGGATAGCGGGGAGTTTCGGGGCTCGACAATGGGTGCGAGCGGTGAGGAGCTGTCCTGCAGCTGTCGTGATGCATGATGCAAGGCTGCAGGTATGTACATTAGATTGATGATTGTCGATGCAGTGCATGTGCAGCACAAGAGGAAGAGAGAGGTGCAGCAGTGTCGACCGGTTTGGCGGTGCGGTGCCGAGGCTGGCCTTCACGCCATACATACGCCACACCACGCCACGCCACGACCCACGCGCCACACGACTCACACCCAACGTTTCGGGTCGCGCAGCAATACATACATGGCATTTTGAGAGGCTGCCGCGTCTCTAATACTGTATAAACTCACGTCCCTGCTGCAAACCTTGAGAATAAAGGGATATCGTTGCACGCTCCCCTGGCGAGTCTGTGGTCGCTGGCATGGCGCCCGCCTTATTTCTCCCTCGTCTCACGGGCCAGGCCATGACGCGCAGCATAGCCAGCTCAGACGTTGTCCATGTCCTGAAAACGTCATGCCTCCATGAGCATCAGCCAGGCTCCAGCTACGTCTATACCGATTCCAGAACGAGTCGAGTGAGTGGCTTGGACGAATCGATAGTGAGGCGAAAAGAGGTGTGATGACCGAAGATGATGACCGAAGAGAGTGAAGAGTTGAACGGATCGACTACCTGCATGAAGCTGGAAGAGAGCAAGGGTACGGTGGGCGGTTGCGCTCAAATCGGCAACAACTCAAACACGAAAATTAAAACACAAAAATTATAAACCTAAAAACGTAAAGTATTAATTAATAGTATAAATAACGTAGTAATAAAAATTATACAGGGATAGAATTATTATAGATATAATATTTTCCTGCAATATTATAATAATAAATTAAGTTTTTTTACACGTTATAACTTCTTTATAGTAGTAATAATTAATTAATTCGTTAGTAACATATATCGCAATATATTAACGCGTAATAGATTAGGGTAATAAACTAATATATTATATTACATTTAATCTAAACAAATAGTTTATTAGTTATCTATGTTACATTTAATCTAAATAAATAGTTTATTAGTAAAGATTATATTTATCCCTTCTACTAAAATTAGTATGTAACCTATTAAATTAGTATGTAACCTATTTATAATAACTAGACAATCTACCTAATACTAAGTCTAATACTACTTATAACTTACTTAAGTATTCTACTACTATTTTATAGTATAGTCCTAGAATTTAAGCAGCACGGAAGGACATTTGCATATCCTTAGTAAAGGAAGTAACACAGTTAGCGTAGATAGCTATTAAGTTTAAAGCTAATAAGCGTTAATATAATATAAATTAGATAATAATAAGTAACTTACCCTTAAAAGCAGCTACTAGAAACGCCTTAGAAGCCTCCTGCAGATTATCTAGGGCAGAGCTTTAAATGCAGTCTATAGGTAGACTGTTACCCTAAATACTAACGTCTTATATAACCTCCCTAAGAAGTCTAGAGAATGCACGCTTAGGTATTAGAGTACTAGTTAACTTCTAATAATATCTAATCTTATAAAGAGCACGCGCTAGAGTAGTATTAGTTAGTATTAGACGTATATAATAATAGAGAAACCTACCCCTAGGCTTTTTCTTACGTATTCCTAGAATATAAGTTATTACACCCTTATAGACTAGAGCCTTTGCTGCATTAAACTTATAATTAATCCTCCTCTTTATAGGTCTTACTATAGAAAGAGTTTTACGTAGAGATTTAGTTGCTATAGATTTGCTAGCGCGAGAATTATTATAAGCAGTATTGCTGCGTAGAGCTAATAAAGGTTAGCAGGAGTAATAAGACTAATACTAGGACTAATACTTACCTTAAGCAGCAGCATTAGGTTTCTTTTACCTTACTATCTTAAAGGTAGTAGAGGTAGTAAAGATAGTGTAGGAGTGTAGAAGGTTAGGAGCCTTAGAAGGATATATATAGACGTGGCGTAAATAAGACAATTACGCAAGTATGTAGGAGTAAAAGTAGGTAAAGGTAAAAGTAAGAGAGAGATTTTTTTTTAAATAAGGTAAAGGTAAGAGAGAATTTTTTTTTAAATCTGGCTGCGTTAGATCTAATAACTAATACTAAGACTAATATAATACCTATACGTAGTGCTAGTAATAGGACTTATAAAGTAGATTTAAAATTAGTAAGAGAAATTAAACTTTTAAATCTTACTAGATTATATCTAACTTTAAATAAAGAGGACAAAGAGGACAAAGAGGACAAAGAGGACAAAGAGGACAAAGAGAACAAATAGAATAAAGAGGATAAAGAGAATAAATAGAATAAAGAGAGTAAACAGCATAAAAGTAATAATTTGCAATTTATTATATTTCCCTCCTATTACTTATTACTCTTACTATTTTTTACTCTTACTGTCTCTTACTTACTGCATAAGGCTGCTGCCTAAATATTAACGCTAAAATAAATTATTACAATTTAACCTAAATACAACTACCTAACTAACTACTACTCTGCTAACTACTACTCTGCTAACTACTACTCTACTAACTACTACTTTAACTAATTGCCTAATACTAGCCTAATACCTTACTAATAGCTAATAATATCTTACTAATTAGCAACTAAAAGAGGAAGAAGACTAATAACGCATATTTAGACAACTGCAGTACTAAGAAGAACTGCCGCATTTATAAGGAGAAGTCTAGTAAAGCGTTCCTAGTACTAAAAGATAAGAATGCTATATAAAAGGTAAGTTATATATATATATATATGCTTATATAATCTGTTATTAACTATACCTAGGCATACTCTACGTTCTAGTTAAATAAATTTAAGCCTGCAATAAAGTATATACTTAATGCTCCTAGCAACTTAGCAAACATTAAGAGCTTAGAGAAAGAGCTACAGACTTAGTCTAAGAATGTAGCTACTAAGAATAGGTATATATTAAGGTATTAGCTAGGTATTAGGCGCTGCTAACTGTATATAGATTTACTGCTAACTAATATTAGACATAAGTTGCTACTGCCTAACCTAATAATAGTAATATTATATTCCTAGCAAAGGATACGTTCTTTGCGTTACAAGAGCGCGTGTTTATGCTTAAACCTAAGCTAATACTGCCTAACTTTATTATTAAGGGCGTAAAGAGCTAGGTTAATATAGATGCAGCTAGTAATATTATAGATGTTATAATAATAATTACTAATGCGCATGCATATAATAACGTTCTAGGTAAGTATAGTATTAGTCTAGGTATTAGGCGTAGGCTAATTAACATAGCTGTAACTAAAACTAAATCTAACTAAGCTATAATAAAAGCTATAGTAATTACTACACTCTAATTATAAGAGGACGACACAGCCGCCTTAAACTCTAAGGCCTAGAGTAACATCTAAGCATTCTAGAGAGCCTACATATTAAGTATAACTAGGAAGGTTAATTACTTAGCAAAACACAGCTTCTAGACCTACTTACTGCACATAGGTAATAAGAAGTTCCTTATAGGTTATTTACCTTAGACTAATACTAGTACTAATACTATATAGAAGTACGCTAAATAGGTATACCCTAATATTATAACTGTTGTTAAAGAGTTAAAGACTTAGGCTTCCTAACTCTAGCAAGTAAGTATAGCGCAAATATAGCAATAATTACAAACTAACTATAATATACAGAGCAAAATTATTATAGTAGCTAATAAACTATATAGGGCAGAAACTAGATGCATGCTTAATATTAATAAAGAGTTAGGCCTGCTAATTCTACTATTCTAGATGCTGTTTATAAGAAATAAACGCATTATAATAGGGCTAATTTATTAATACTAACTTAATAGGAAGTTTACAGGATTAAGCATGCAGTTTGCAAAAGATAGTATATTACTTAAACTCCCTTATTAGTATATATCTACTACTATATAACTAATAGCCTACAAATTCTACCTTAGATACTACTATATAGATAACTACAAGCACCTCCTAAACATAATAGTAGACAACGGGCTATTAATTCTAGTTAACATAGAATAGTAGATTAATCTTTAGGACCTTAGTATAAGTGCCTATAACTAGGATAATAGCAAAGTAGATAAGGCAGATAATATAGATAGCAAAGTAGATAAGGCAGATAATATAGATAGCAAAATGTATAGGGCAGATAATATAGATAGCAAAGTAGATAAGACAGATAATATAGACCTTAATTAGAGTATTAGCCTAGGTATTAGGCTAAGGGTATTAGCCTAGGTATTAGGCAAAGGGTATTAGCCTAGGTATTAGGCAATAACACTAGGGATAGACCTTAAGAAGTAGTAGACCTTAGAACTTAATATTTAATAATATAGACTATAGACTACCCTCTTCTCTAGGCCTCTAACTCTGCATACTTTACAGCTGCAACTGCCTTTAATACATATACCCTATTAATGCGCATTCTCCTATTCTTATTATATATAACTACATCCTTACGTAGATAAGGAAGTACTAGTGCTTTTAACCTATTATTATTATTATCTTTCTTAGTAATGTTACCTTTTCTAGCCTTTAACCTAGCCTTAGGTGTCTAGGGAGTCCGTTTCTGCTATAGACTTTCTACCTAAGATAATAATTATTTCTTCCCCCTGCCCCTTTGTAGCAAGGCCTTTAGCGTACTAGTATTATAGCTGTCGCTAGTAAGGTCTACCTCCTCTACTCCTACCTCCTCTACTCTATTATTATTAGTTTTAGTTTTAGTTTTAGTTTTGCTAACCTGGCTAGAAGGAGGTAGAAAATTATTAATATTAATAAACCTGTTATTAGAACTATCCTCTGCCCTACCTATATCCTTATTAGTAGTATTAACTACTAACTCTTTCCTACGCTTTGCAGCTGCTGCAGGCCTTAGTATACAGGGCTAATTCTTAACGTATAGGGAGATTAGTTCTTACTTTATTATAGGCTCCTTCCTTATACTAGCAGGCTCCTTCCTTATACTAGCAGGCTCCTTCTTTATAGTACCTCTCTTAGGTTTAGCAGACTAAATAGTAAGGGGTAAGCCTGTTATAGAGGCAGAGACCTTCTAAGTAGGTTATGTTACACTTAGGTCTTATTCCTTATAGGTTATTAACTTAAAGAGTACTATAAAAGAGTATACCCCCTTTAAATCTCTCTAAAAGAGGCTTATTTTAAGTATCTTATGTAATGTTATGTTGTTAATAATTGCCTTACTAATATACGTTAGCACAGCTCCCTCCTTTACCTAATATATAAGCTTTATAGTACGTCCTTTTTAATTACCTAGACGTCTTAAGTCTATACCTCTAAGAAGAACATCCTAAATAAATAACTCCTTAAGCTTAATATAGCAGTCTTTAAGCATTATTTAGAATTTGTCTATATAGGTATTAGTCTAAGTATTAGTCTACTAGTAGGATGTTAAAGTACTTATAACCCTTAGCGTAACTATTAAAGATAGGTAAACTATTATTTATAGGTAGAATCTATTCTATAGAGAAGCACTAGACATTAATCTTAGTCTATCTAGAGAATTAGCTAAGTAGCAGAATTACCTTTAAGATAGCTATTTTAGTGCTAGCCTTTGCTACAGCCTTTTAGAGCATTTTACAGGTTAGTAGTTAGCCTCTAATAGAGTAGTTAAGGGCATCTGCTACCTCTTAGCGTAAACTTAGTGCTGTTCTTACTTAGTCTGCTTTATATTTAGTAGGTGCTAGTTCTCTATCCTATCTACTAGCCTAATTTTATAAGGCTACACTATACACGCCTCTATAGTTAGCTAGTAGCACGCCTCTATAGTTAGATAGTAGAGATAAAAGGTCTATAGTTTCTATATTAGAAATAAGTCTACTAAGCCTCTTCTTAGGCTTTATAATACTATCCTAGTCCTTATTATCCTAGCTATACGCAGAATAGCGCTTATAAATAACGTTTATTCTGCTATAGGGGAATAAGGTCTTAGGATAGATAGTAGTAAGTAGCATTACTACAGAGGTGTTAGGTAAGGTATTAGTTAGGGTATTAGTTAGGGTATTAGTTAGGCAGATAAGGATAGCTAGATAAAAGTTTAATACTAGAGGGTTAGGCAGGTAAGGATAGCTAGATAAAAGTTTAATGCTAGAGAGACTGTAATAAAGTGCTTAAAGGAAAAATTTCTAGAGTGTGTGTTTTATCCCTATCTAGCCTATTTGCTAACCTTGCTTTAATAGGTTATTAGTCTTATTAAAAGCCTCTGCCTACGTCTCTTTGTTTTTACCCTCTCTAAGATCTGCTGCAAGGTCTATTTTTTCTAACATTATATTAGGCAGCAGATCTAGGTTCTCGTCTATAATAAAGTTAATCTTATTAGTGCTAAGATGTACCTTCTTAATTGCAATGTCCTCTTCTCTATCCTCTTTAATGCTAGGCAGCTAAAATATAATATTAGACCTTACTATAAGGTAAACACTAGAGGTAATAATGCTTACCTTCTATTTCTACACCCTAATAGGCTTAGGAAGTAATAAAAGAACAGGTCTCTCTCTAGTTTCTATATATTTAGTAATCCTTTTACGCATTTCTAGATAAATCTACATAAAAGGAGTATCCTAGTTATTTTAGTAGGCTATTATAGCGTTCTATAGGTTAAACCTAATCTTACCTAACTGTGTATTATACTATGTATATGTCTTTGCTAAGAGATACGCGTCTACGTCCTATTACTCTACTATATTCTAAACTTCTTTAAATACCTTATAGTTTATATTAATACCCTCTTGTATTATAGGTAGCTTAGGCGCACACTATAGTACACTAGGCTTCCTAATAACACTATTAGGCTAATTCTTCTATTTCTAGATCTTGTAAGCGTTCTATATATTAACGTACTCTAAAACCTTAGACTAGATAATATCTATGTAGACTGTAAATATTATAATCTAGTCTACAACCTTACTCTTTATAAACAGACTTTTATCTTACAGCCCTTTAAAGTATACCTGCAGATAGTTAGTAGCAGTATTAGTCTAGGTATTAGACCTGCTAAGAGGGTAAGAGAAAGGGTATTAGTCTAGTATTAGACAGCAGGATATGTGTGTGCAATTTAAAATATATACTTACTTACTATTAAAAGAGTAGTCCTTTTAAAATTTGCTACTACTAAGACTTAATTTACTAATTTGCAGTGCTAGTGCTATATAAGTAGCACTTGCTAAGCTCTTAGGTATTATCTTAAAATGCGGCCCTGCTAAGCTAGAGCTAGGACTAAGCAAGAATATATGTTTCTTTCCTACAGTCTAAATAAATAAAGCGTAGGTGTATACTAGTGTTACTAACGTAATATAGGTATTAATTGCTAATACTAATAGTAGTGTTGCTAGATATGCTAATATATACCTATATAACCTTCTAGGAGTAGGTATTAATGCTAGCGTATATCTTAAACCTATATAGCTGCAGCTTAGAATAGCTATTAATTAACTACAGCTAGTTTAGACCTAGGATAATATACTCCTCTTTCCTCTATTAGGCGTCCCTATTATAGCGTTTAATAGCTCCTAGATTTATTTCCTTATATATCTAGTATAGTGCATCTCTTATAAAAATAAGTCCTTTCTACTTTGCCTAGATATAGAGAAACTGTTTACTAAGCCTATTAGCTACCCCTTATTATAGTATAGACTTAAGATACGTCCTAATAGCCTAGTCTATCCTCTTACGTGCTTCTTACCTATACTACCTTTAGACTATCCCTATCTCTTTTTACAGGCGACGTATTTTATACGTGTTAATAGATTACTAATTTTCTGCTTAAAACATGCGTACTATCTCTGCATCTATAGCATTGCTAATAAAATACATTTTAATAATCTAATATCTAACATAGAGTGCTACCTTAGGTAAGAGCCTTTTAGATATACTCTACTCCTTAAACTACTTGCAAATTATGCGTTCTAATAGCGCATGTTAAAATTCTTAATTATAATACGCTATTAGTTCTTAATACGTTGCGCCTTTTTTATAGTAGTAGGTTAGAAATTCTCTATAGGCCTCTAGATTAATTATAAGGCAACCTTTTATATATTAGAATACACATACAGACTAATACAGACTAATACTTTTCTTATAGACTAATACCTACCTATATTTACCTATAAATTTATAATATAAAGGAAAATTATTAGGTAGATGTGCTGTAATTAAGTTTAGGTGCGTAATTATTATATTTATTTGTGTAATTTTAGGTTTTGATTTTCGTCGCTTGAGTTGTTGCCGATTTGAGCGCAACCGCCCACCGTACAAGGGCATCATCAGGTGACAATCAGGTGACGTCGAGAACAATCTGACGCATGACGCTATGAACAAATGCCCGACGGATGCGTTGAGAAGATTCATGGCTGAGAAGCCGACTGGAGCAGCTGATGGAATACAGTAATCAAGAACCCCACTGTTGCCGCCGCAGTGGCATATCCTGACGAGGACATGCCGATAACGACGTGGAGGCGGAGCAGTTCCTACTCATACCCCTTGTACCCATACCTGTGATTCTTTGAACCACTTCAGTATGTATGTACCTAGTACCCAGCAAACAAGGGGTCGTCTCTCCGTTACCCCGCGCGGGTTGAGCCGTGCATGGTGGACGTTGGAAAGAGGGGTGAAATTGAAACATGTGTGCTCAAAACGAAGAGAGGGTGAAAATCGAAACATGTGTGCTCAGAACAAAGAGAGGGTGAAAATCGAAACATGTGTGCTCAGAACAAAGAGAGGGTGAAAATCGA